>JAVKPL010006524.1:0-266700 GCA_032173675.1 Gastrolobium villosum | reverse complement strand
ATGTGATGATTTATCCAAGTTTGACAGTGTGGAAGCACTGGTCTTGTCAGATAAAGCTTTTGAAACTGAATGGGTGATGGATTCTGGATGTACATACCATATGACACCCAGAAAAGAGTGGTTTAGTGGGCTGGAGTTCCAAAGGGGTGGCAAAGTCTTAATGGGGAATGACCAAGTGTGTGAAATAAAAGGTGTGGGGTCTGTCATGTTCAAAATGGATGATGGCAGCTGTAAAATCTTAAAGGAAGTAAGATTTGTTCCCACACTAAGGAGAAACCTTATCTCCTTAGGGATGCTTGACTCTAGTGGCCATAACTTTAGATGTAAGCAAGGATCACTTGATATAGTCAAGGGATCACAAGTTCTCATGAGAGGAAAACTTGTGAATGGCCTCTATATATTTTAGAAGGCCAGGCTGTCACACAAAAGGCATGTGTGGCAGCTGCTAACACTGATGAGTCCATTCTCTGGCATAGGAGACTTGGACACATCAGCAATCAGGGGCTGTCTGAGCTGCATAAGCAAGGTATTATCAGCTCAAAAGGGGGAACTAGTGTGGATTTTTGTGAAAATTGTGTTTTGGAAAAACTCACAAGCTCCCCTTCTCTACTGCAAATAATACTTCTAAGACTGTCTTAGAGTATGTTCATTCAGACCTGTGGGGATCTCCAAATATCCCCAGCTCTTTATCTGGATGTCACTATTTTATTTCAATAGTTGACTCATATTCCAGAAGGGTCTGGACTTATTTCCTTAAACATAAGGATCAAGCTTTTGTCAGTTTCAAGGATTGGAAAATCCTAGTTGAAAATAAAACTGGAAAAAGGGTTAAAGTCCTTAGGACTGACAATGGCTTAGAGTTTTGCAACAATCAGTTTTCTGATTTTTGCAAGGAGCATGGAATCCAAAGACATAGGACCTGTGCTGAAAACACCCCAGCAAAATGGGGTGGCTGAGAGGATGAATAGGACAATCTTAAATAAGGTAAGGTGCATGCTTGCTGAATCTGGCCTTGGCAAGGTGTTTTGGGCTGAGGCTGTTGCTACAGCCACCTATGTGATAAATAGGTGTCCATCTTCCACCATAGATTTTAAGACTCCAATGGAACTTTGGTCAAATAAACCACCCAACTTAAGTCACCTAAAACCCTTTGGGTGTCTTGCCTATATGCATATAAGGCAAGATAAATTGAGTCCTAGAGCCTTAAAGTCTGTCTTTATAGGCTATCCCCTTGGTGTAAAAGGTTACAAGCTTTGGCTTGTAGCTGAAAGAAAGTGTGTTGTTAGTAGAGATGTTATTTTCAAAGAAAATACTTTCTACAAAGACATTTTGAGTGAGTCCAGTTCTTCTCAACCACCTGGAACCTTGCAGTTTGAGGTGGAGCAAGCTACCATACCTGGGCAGCATGCTGATGGTGAAGAACTGAGGGAACAGCCTGCTGTTCCTAATCAACCAGAGCTTGAAACTGGTCCCCTTGATGATGGTGGTCAGATTGAAGAGGGTAATGGTGATCTTGATAACTACTTGCTGTCACGAGACAGAGTTAGGAGGAATATAAGACCTCCTAGCAGGTTTGCACATGCTGATGTGGTAGCATATGCCTTACAAGTTGGGGATGTGCTTGAGTTGGATGAACCTGCTACATTTAAAGAGGCTATGAGAGTGGAATCCAAGGATAGCTGGCTGAAGGCTATGGATGATGAAATGGACTCTTTAAAGAGAAATAACACCTGGGTTCTGGTGGAGAGACCAAAGAAAAAGAGAGTAATTGGTTGTAAGTGGATTTATAAAAGGAAACCTGAGATACCTGGAGTGGAACCAGCTAGGTTCAAGGCTCGGGTAGTGGCAAAAGGGTACTCCCAGGTTGAAGGAATTGACTACAATGAGATTTTCTCACCTGTAGTCAAGCATGTATCAATAAGGTTGATGCTATCTGCTGTTGCAACCTATGATTTAGAACTGGAGCAGCTTGATGTCAAGACTGCCTTCCTCCATGGCAACATTGATGAGCAAATCTATATGGAACAGCCTGAGGGTTTTATAAAGAGGGGAACAGAAAACATGGTGTGCCTGCTCAAGAGATCATTATATGGTCTCAAACAGGCACCCAGACAATGGTATAAACGTTTTGATGATTTTGTTTTATCAAAAGGTTTTGTTAGAAGTAATTTTGATCATTGTGTCTATTTTAAAAATCTGCATGATGATTGTTACATTTATTTGTTGATATATGTGGATGATATGCTGATTGCATCTAAAAACTTAAGTGAAATAAATTCTGTTAAGAATATGCTTAAAAAGGAATTTGAAATGAAATTTCTTGGTCCAGCCAAAAGGATTCTTGGCATGGAAATTACAAGGACAAGGAGAGATAGACATTTATCTCTATCCCAGTCTGAGTATGTGAAGAAGATTCTTAGAATCTTTGAGATGCATCAATCCAAGTCTGTTAACACTCCATTAGGTGCTCAATTTAAACTTAAAGCTGTCTCTGGAGAATTATCTCCTGAAGAGACAAAGTATATGTCATTAGTTCCTTATTCAAATGCTGTTGGCTGTCTAATGTATGCTATGATTGGCACAAGGCCAGACATAGCATATGGAGTTAGTATGATTAGCAGGTTTATGAGTAAACCTTGCAAAGAGCACTGGAGTGCAGTTAAATGGTTACTTAGATACTTAAATGGGTCTATTAACTGTTGCTTGAATTTTTCTGCATCTGATTCAAATAATTTTAATATTGTTGGATATTGTGATTCTGATTATGCTGCTGATCTAGATAAAAGAAGATCACTAACTGGTTTTGTGTTTACTGTGGGAGGTAATGTGGTGAGCTGGAAATGCAATCTTCAGCACATTGTAGCATTATCAACAACAGAAGCTGAATATGTGGCATTGACTGAAGCTGTCAAGGAAACCATATGGTTAAAAGGTATAGTAGGTGAATTGGGTTTAGGTAAGAACCCACCAAAGGTAAACTGTGACTCACAGAGTGCTATTCATCTTTCTAAAAATTCTGCATTTCATGAAAGAACAAAACATATAGATGTTAGGCTTCATTTCATTAGAGAAATAATATCTAGTGAACAAGTAATTGTTGACAAAATTTCAGGCATAATTAATCCTGCAGATATTTTTACTAAATCTGTACCTGTTAGCAAATTTAGAGATGCTCTAGGTTTGCTAAAAATTGAACCACCATGATCATGCATTGCATATGGGCCTATGGGTTAAACGCCTATACCAAATCTGGTTTTCATGCTTATTCGATTGTATGTTTAGAAAAATAGGTGGAGTTTTGTTGTATATATTTTCCTAAATGCTATTGGGCTTCGCTCTTTGATCCATTGTTTGTTGGGCTGGTTACTGTTGGCTCTCGCTGTTGGCCCATTTCCTCTGCATTGCTTGGATCAGCTGCTGCAACCCAAGTCCACTACTGTGCCACTAACTTAAAACGGTGTCGTTTTAAATTAGGTTTTGGTATATACCCTTGGTAGCAGCATGCTGAGCCGCGGTGAGTGTGAGTGTTTTGGCTGATTCGTTGCTTTTGTTATCTCTCTCTCTCTCTCTCTCTTGATATCTTCTTGAAGGTTCCTGGTTAGGGTTTCTGAGAGCGAAAGTGAGAACATAGATCTGGCTTGTAGAGTGAGTTTCTCTACTTGCTGCTTCAGAGAACCTTGTTCAGCTCAACAAGGCGATTCCTTTGATCCGTTCAAAAGCTTGAGTGGTGCTCAAACGGTGGAGTGACAGATCTTCAAGGAGGACTGGTTAAGGTCGCGGTGGTCGGCTTGGAGGTTCAGTAAAAGGAACTACGTTTCCTTTACTGTGTTTGAAGATTGGTGATGTCCTCTCCCTTTTATTTGAGTTTCTTTAGTTTTTGTTTACAGATCTGTATGCTTGAGATTTATTTCTTGCAAGTTGTAAATCGCGTTGTTTCTTTTGTGTTTAAAGTTTCTCTTCGTATGATATGTTATGTATCAGTGTACAATAACTCTATCCCTGTGATTCTTGTTTTTCTGAATAAAGCGTGATATCAGAGGGTGTTTAACCCTCTTTAGGCCCCAGGACGTAGGAAACTCACTAACACTGAGTTTCTGAACCTGTAAATTCCTGTGTCTTCTTCTTCTTTACTTTTCTTTTATTCTTCTTTTTGGTTATTCTTTTCTTGTTTGCGAAATTTGTTCCCAAAGATTACAACAGTACCCTTTAATAGTCTTCGGCCACTGTCCCCCACTTGGGAAGGAGGATCCAGCAACGAGAAATATCTAATATACTACTGTAGTACCATTTGTTTGGTGTTATTAACCAATAGAAATCCATAAATGACTGTGATATTTGTACACATAGGAAAGAGAAATGTTTTTTATCCAAACATCATTTGTTCAATGGAAGAGTTACCTACTACAGTTGTATGGAAGATGTTCTCCCAGCAAGGGAATATGTGGGGCAATAGTATGCTCAAGATCAGGATGATGTAACTGATGGCCTCCATGTTATTGATGAAGTTGTGGTGGATGTCATAAAGTTAAGACGCCAGTAAAGGTAGGCTTCTTGTATAGGTATATTACTTGAGGGCAGGTAGGAAGGTCAGGTAGGACTTTAGGATAAAGAGTTGAAATTCAAGTTTACTTTTATTCAAGTTTACTTTTATTTTGTAATCTTGACCAGCAGGGGCTGAACGCAATTATTGACATGTGAAGTTTTATTTTCTTGGATGGCTTAATTGAAAATTAAAATAATAATGATTATGTGGGTCTATTAAATTGTTAGTAGCTCATTAAAAATTCAATCTAAAAACCATTGTAATTTTAGATAAGAAAAATTGTAACTTTTTTTGAAATGTATAAAAATGGTTATGAGAATGTGTTATTTGATCATAATTATTTATTAATAATAAGACAAGAAAAAGAAAAATATAGAATGATTGTGATCAAGTAACATGACTGTATGATTATAATAATTAAAATGAAATATTATATCGGAGTTGCATTCGATCTAGTGAAAAAACCAATAAACCAACCCAAAATTAAGTTGAACTGGTACCGAACCTGTAGATACAAGGTATGTTTTGATGATAACAAAAAGAGAAGTGCATTGAATAATAGCAAAAAACATCAACCATATCTGAATATTGAAGATGTATGATGTAGCCACACAAGAAGAGTGATGTCATATCAAAGTGGCAAGATCATTGGATCAAGAGCAACACCAAGATCAAAGACAACTAACCATGGACAACATCTAAGAGAAGCACAATATCATAACTATGGTGAAAAAAGATCAAAACTAACAAAGTGTCAAACATTGTCATATCCAACAAGTCAAAGCATCAAATTCAAGAAAAGATCCAAGACATAAAGCTAAGTCTAAAATCATATTTGGAATATATCTTTAGGACATAGAATATATGTGAGGGTATATGGTAGATTGCATTGCATGAGCTCAAAAATTTTATCAAAGTAAACATGTTTTTCAAATTGCATAATTATAATCTTTATATACTTGAAAGAAATTTGAGAAATCCAAGGAAAAGATCTTTGACATATTTTATAACTTCAAAACATATTTATCAAGTCAAGATCTTTGACAAAAAGTGGTTGGAAGCAAGCTAGAATACATTTGAACCTAAAATTTGTTGCTTAATTTTGCTGCTTCCTTACAAACAACTTTTCGTATCTAAAATGATTGATTTGGATCTTGTGTTCTTCATAAAAGTTGTAGATCTTTCTTTTATCTTTCCAACGAGACCAAGATCACATCAATCCGACAAGTATAACTCAAGTTATGCCCAAAATACGAAATAATGTTCTTGTTGTCAATAAAGTATTCGAATACCTGATGAAGTATTCAAATACCACACGAAAAGTATTCGAATACTTGCTGGGAAAAAGGCTTATAACGGTCATAAATGACTATAAATGAAGTATTCGAATACCAGACGAAAAGTATTCGAATACTTACTGGGCAGAATGCATAAAACGGTCATAAACGGCTAGTTTTCAATGGAAACACTATAAATACATTCCTTATGACCCTAAAACGAATTGATCACCATTCCTACACATCTTAAGGATGATTTGAGAGCTTCTACACATTCATTTGCATATTCTTTCATATCTTTCAAAGATCAAACATATTTGAGCTCATATCTTGAAAATCCGTATACCCATAGTGCTTCAAGTTGTATATCTACACTTTGAGAGTGAATATTCATTTCCTAATATTTCCCTTCTTGTATTCTTGAGTTGAAAGGGTTGTGAGGCCCATTGTTTGAGAGGTAGCCAAATACCCAAGTAAATCTGGAGTGAATTGTAAGGTTACTAAGCACCCGTAAACTTGGAGATTGCAAGGTATCCAAGAACCCGAAATCTTGGAAGATGGTAAAGGTTTGTCAAGCACCCGTGAAGCTTGACCATTAGTGAAAGAGTTGATCGCGCGGCTTCAGTCTGGACGTAGGTCACAAGTAGTAGTGACCTAACCAGGATATATTGTGTTAGCAATTCTCTAAACTCTAAACTCTTTATTTCTAGCACTTTAATTGCTTCTTTGATATCTTGTATGTGCTAGTATAAGTTCTATAATTGTGATATATTATATATATTATGGATTGTCTGAATGTATTGATTAGCTTTCCATGTGTCAAAGTTTGCTTGAAATGATTATTTAAAAACTAGAAGGGGGCTTTTGCGAAAATTTTGTAATACTCAATTCACCCCCTCTTGAGTATGGAAACCACATTCCTAATAAGTGGTATGAGAGCCTAGTGCTCAGTTAGAGGTTTAACGACCTAGAGTTAAAGATCCTTATTGGGGCTTCCAAAATAATTTAATTTTAAATCAAACAAAAAAATAAAAGGCTTTGAATGTGATAAACCACCATTCTTTGATGGTGAGGATTTTGAATATTGGGTAAAAAGAATGGAAGTTTTTATTCAATCAATTCATCTTTATATGTGGCATGTTATAGATGAAGGTTTTCCATTGAAAATAGAAGAATGCATGAATGATTTCAATAAAAGATGTTTTGTCTTCAATCTTGAGGCTATGCAAATGCTTAGAAAAAATGTATATGATGATGCATATGCTAAGATTAAACATTGCATGAATGCTAAAGATATATAAGATACTCTTATTGCTATCTATCTTGTCAATGATGATTTTGTGCATAAAGATGCATATAGAGAGCAAGAAGAGCAAAATTCATTGCAAGAAGAAAAAGATGATGAATACACTCAAGAAGGGATCAAAAGTGATCAAAGAAGCTCAAAACCTCTTTGTGACAATGATGACATTCAAGTTGAGGTAAATAATATAAACCTTGATCATAGTCCTTCAAATGATAATAGCAAGAAAGCCAAAAATTTGAAAGTTGAGCTTAAAAAGAATAAGTTGTATTCCATACACATTGTATGTAATTATTGTGGTAAAGTAGGACATATTTCTCATTTGTGCTATCATAGAAGAAATTCTTGCATGAGAAATAAATCAGTTTGGGTTGTTAGAAATTCTATGAATGTTATTCCTAACCCTCAAGGACCCAAGATGAGATGGGTACCAAAAAGTCCTCCAAGCTTTTTCAATGTGCAGAAAATTATTCAAAATGATGGACAATGATAGAATTATCAATCAAAGAAGTAATGAAACTTCAGCCAAAGCTTCTCACATGAACAAGATGAAACCTAGAAGGTTCAAAATCCAAAGAGAGAAGCAATGGGTAAGAAAAGTCTCCACTTTATTACAAAGACCAAGGTATCAAATATCATTACCTCTTATGCTTATTCACATGTGAATCAAATGAATATGAGGTATATATCCTTTAGGTCTTAGGTAACGGATAAAATCATATGTGCTTGGTTTGAATGCTGAAAATTATGAATAGCACATGATTATATCTATAGTTGTTCACTTATATGTTGATTTCTATCATAGCTGAATTGTTTTACGCATATATTGAGTTACAAAAATCGTTTTTTAAGTGAAACCAGTGGTGATTGAAAGCTTTCTTGATAACGTTAAATGTGGAAAAATTTCATAATTTTTTGTCAAGTATAATGCTCCCCGAAATCTCGTGAACATGGTTGTTCTGTCATAAACTCTGTTTTTGACTAGTTTACTTAAAATGAGCATAACTTGAGTTATACAAATCCTTTGAGCATGAAACCAGTGGCATTACAAAGATAGCTCAATCAAGTAAAATACTGGAAATATTTAGAATTTTTGGATGTGTACATTGTTCCAGTAAATTCGTGATTGTGAATGTTTTGTTAAATACTCTATCTCTAATACAGTGAATTTAACTGGTCATATCTTGAGCTACAGAGCTCTGATTGACATGGTCTATATCTTATTAGAAAGCTTGAGATGTGTACTATAACATCCAAAATTCAGAATTTTTGAACTACTGATGAATTCACAGTTTTAACTACACGATTACGGGTTTATGTAAAGGAAACTGTGGAAATGTTATTAACTTTGTGATTAATGCTAAATTGATTATTTAACTTATTATGCTCAGTTTGTGTGTGATATTATTGATCTTTATGAGAGCATAATGAATTGATGATCAATGACTAACTCCTATGGATCCAAAAGCAGATACCAAAAGTGATTTGAATTATAGGATTACAACTACATCAAGAATGTATTCAAGTGAAATAAGTTTATTCACCTTGAGATCTGGAAAGCATGATAAAGTATAAGGATATTCATGATAATATCAAGGAGTCACAATCTAAATTGAAAGAATTCAAATACGGTGACTTCTATCCCTCTTTGTGCTCTAAATATCTTATAACTGATAATTGTGGTATTCTTTGAGACTTAGTTTTTATGCTTACATATTCTATTGATTGTGTTATTCTAGCAATATGCCCTAAATGTTATTATATATGCTAGTAGGTACATATATTTGTTACAATAGCATGATAATCTTTTTTGAGCTTTAAAGTATATCCTTATTTTTACTTGGAGTTATACATGCACAAAAATGATTTTACTTCTTTGTTATGTGCTTAAATGTATCACATGCTTACTTGAAGATTAGAAAATTAAATATCTTCTTGTATTAATTGCTTGACATATGCCATACTCTTAAAACAAGAAAGATAAGTGTAAAATGCTAATTCCATGATCTTTCAAGTATTGGTTTTTGAAAAGAAATTGTATCTTTTGGATTGGCATGTGATTATGTTTAAAATTGCTCATCTATAATAACATGTATATGATCATTACTTGCTTCAAAATGTCTCAATGTGTTTTAATGATGGCCATATATTTCTTGCTAATCTTGAATCATGCTTTGACTATGCTTAGATTTATATTTTAAAGATTCAAGAACATATGTGCTTCATTTATGTTTGAATATATATTTATGGTTGATAATATGATAAATGGCTTATGTTGTACATCAATCTAATTTATGCTTGAAAATGTGCTTAAATGATATTTGTTGCTAACTTTTGATTTGAAAAGCTTTAAGAATTAATTCTACAATTGGTAATCAAATATGGCAACCAAATATTGAAATGTCAAGCATATGTGGACAAAGAAAGAGATGAATGAATAGCACCAAAAAAGACTTTCTCTACTTGCTTACAAATGAAAAACTCAAAGGAAGAAAGTTCAAGTGGCTAGGATCACCATGAATAAGGAGCATCACATCATATTTGATCTCGATAAGTATCACTATCCCTAACTCTTATGGAATTCTATAGTATGGATGATATGATACTTGTTCATTCCTTACATGGAAATATGGTTAGCATGACAAAAATGTATAATTAGATCTTATATCTTGAATTTTGTCATTGCATATAAAGTAAAACTTGTTTAAATATATACGTATTGCTATTTCTTTAAGATGGAACTTTAATCAATAATCATCTTGCTTCTAAGTGATACAATTCTTATGAAAATCTTTTGACTTGATTTTAAAGAAAAACCTCTTATGTCATTTGAAAGAAGCTTTTGAAAATCTTATACCCTTGAAAACTATTTCAAGATGTTGAAAGTATCTTTCACCTTTTTGTTATCTTGAAAATTGAAAAAATATTTGGATACATGATATAAATGTAATATAGTCTCTCTACTTGCTTTGAAAAGTGCTATCAAATATTGAGAGAGAATTTAAGGAAGTTCCAAATATCAATCTTTTGAAATGATTTACAAATATGGATATTTGAAATTCAAAAGATGAGCCTTAATATTCAAAAAAATTATACTATTTCAAAGTTCTTTTTAACTAATGAGAAAATGAGGAGAGATATTTTCAATATTATTTTGATTACACTCAAGGGATATACTTTCTTAAATGGAAAAAATCTTTATCTTTCTTAAATTCTTTTTGAAATGAGAATTAAGTTTAAGAATGTTTATACTTAATGGATTAAGAGAAAGTACTTTTTGTCAAGCTCTTATTTATGATAATGTGCTTATATGGTTTTGGCAAACATACTTCATTTGATCTATTTTGTGTTTCAAAAAGAAAAGGTTTAACTTTTTTGTTTAAGAAAATTCTTATAACTTGTCGTTATTAATTATTTGATTCAAGTTCTTTTTATATCATACATAACAATGAATACATTTCTCATAATACATGCATGTGTAATCATATGACTTATATTTTACTAGTATGCATGATTTGAGGGGGAGCCTAGCATTTATTTGTTATAACTATCACTTGGAAGAGTCAATAATTTTTGCTTTTAAAGAGACTAATTTCATTGTGCCTAAAAAGGATGTTTGTGATGATTATATTGTAGGAAAGTTGACCTACCTGCTTTTGGTGATAAGAAAAGGAGAACAAAAGAAAAAAGTCAAAATTGAAAATTCACCTCAACAACAAGAACAAAGCTAAGAGCTTACAAAGGAATGAAGAATAACCATATTAGAGATACTTAAAAAATGTTTAGCTTGCAAAATATTCCACAAGTTAGCTAATTCTCCTAACCTCTCTATTTTCTTGCATACGATATGATATTACTCTAAATATTTGTGTAGATATGTCGAATGATTCATGCTATTAAAGCCACTTGCTTAATACATGTCTACGAATCTTATGCTTGCTATTGAAACATGTCAGTCATATGCCTAAAACTTGCACATATTATTTTATGCTAGCAAAAATGGGAGAAAATCATTTGTCATATCTCTTGCCCTATTCTATACAATGTTCAACTAGGATTTGATGCTTAGTATTGCATTATTATTTGCATATCCTAGATATTTGTGATATAAATGCTTTGAGCTTGGACCATATGCTCATATTTGTATGTTTTGACTCGAATGGATCATTTTGTGTTGGATTTATGATATATTGAGAACTTCGAGGTTTAAATCCACTTCTATGGCATATTTGCACTTACTTGAATCATTTGGATGCTCTATTAAATTACTTGACTATTTAATTCCTTTTGATGTTGCCTGAAGGGGAGAATAAGTGTCAATTGAGAAAATATAATACAATTCTACCTAACATGTGGAGAAATTGTAAAAACAAAGATGAAAGATGGAGAATGCACTAAAAAGGTAAAAATGATATTTCTTGAACCTAGAATTCTCACACTTTTATCTTTGAAACAATTCTTGGATTAAGGGAAAGCTTTGATAGTTGTTTTGACATTATTGTTTTATTGCTAAATAACGAGCTTTGAGAAATTGAATTTTATTGCTTACAAATTTGCGTGCTTATCTTATTTTATGCTTTTTGATGTTGCCAAAGGGGGAGAAAAATATGAAAATTGAGAAAATTATATTCTTCCACCATATACATATATATTGGTTTGTAATGCTTAACTTGCATAATTATAATATTTTGGAACCATTATTAAATTGAGGGGGAGTATGATACACATTATTTGAGAATATTTGTTATACTAACGGTTTCTCAATTTTAAGTTTGTCATCATCAAAAAGGGGGAGATTGTAGATACAAGGTATGTTTTGATGATAACAAAGTGGCAGTAACAAAAAGAGAAGTGCATTGATCAATATCAAAAAAACATCAACCATATGTGAATATTGAAGATGTATGATGTAGACACACAAGAAGAGTAATGTCATATCAAAGTGGCAAGATCATTGGATCAAGAGCAACACCAAGATCAAAGACAATTAACCATGGACAACATCTAAGAGAAACACAATATCATAATTATGGTAAAAAAAGATCAAAACTAACAAAGTGTCAAACATTGTCATATCCAACAAGTCAAAGCATCAAGTTCAAGAAAAGATCCAAGACACAAGACATAAAGCTAAGTCTAAAATCATATTTGGAATATATCTGTAGGACTTAGAATATATGTGAGGGTATATAGTAGATTGCATTGCATGAGCTCAAAGTTTTTATCAAAGTAAACATGTTTTTCAAATTGCATAATCATAATCTTTATATACTTGAAAGAAATTTGAAAAATCCAAGGAAAAGATCTTTGACATATTTTATAACTTCAAAACATATTTATCAAGTCAAGATCTTTGACAAAAAGTGGTTGGAAGCAAGCTAGAACACATTTGAACCTAAAATTTGTTGCTTAATTTTGCTGCTTCCTTACAAACAACTGTTCGTATCTAAAATGACTGATTTGGATCTTGTGTTCTTCATAAAAATTGTAGATCTTTCTTTTATCTTTCCAACGAGACCAAGATCACATCAATCCGACAAGTATAACTCAAGTTATGCCCAAAATATGAAATAATGTTCTTGCGGTCAATAAAGTATTCGAATACCTGATGAAGTATTCGAATACCACACGAAAAGTATTCGAATACTTGCTGGGAAAAAGGCTTATAACGGTCATAAACGACTATAAATGAAGTATTCGAATACCAGACGAAAAGTATTCGAATACTTACTGGGCAGAATGCATAAAACGGTCATGAACGGCTATAAACGGCTAGTTTTCAATGGAAACACTATAAATACGTTCCTTATGACCCTAAAACGAATTGATCACCATTCCTACACATCTTAAGGATGATTTGAGAGCTTCTACACATTCATTTGCTTATTCTTTCATATCTTTCAAAGATCAAACATATTTGAGCTCATATCTTGAAAATCCATATACCCATAGTGCTTCAAGTTGTATATCTACACTTTGAGAGTGTATATTCATTTCCTAATATTTTCCTTCTTGTATTCTTGAGTTGAAAGGGTTGTGAGGCCCATTATTTGAGAGGTAGCCAAATACCTAAGTAAATTTGGAGTGAATTGTAAGGTTACCAAGTACCCGTAAACTTGGAGATTGCAAGGTATCTAAGAACCCGAAATCTTGAAAGATTGTAAAGGTTTGTCAAGCACCCGTGAAGCTTGACCATTAGTGAAAGAGTTGATCGAGCGGCTTCAGTCTGGACGTAGGTCACAAGTGGTAGTGACCGAACCAGGATATATTGTGTTAGCAATTCTCTAAACTCTAAACTCTTTATTTCTAGCACTTTAATTGCTTCTTTGATATCTTGTATGTGCTAGTATAAGTTCTATAATTGTGATATATTATATATATTATGAATTGTCTGAATGTATTGATTAGCTTTCCACGTGTCAAAGTTTGTTTGAAATGATTATTTAAAAATTAGAATGAGATTTTTGCGAAAATCTTGTAATACTCAATTCATTCCCTCTTGAGTATGGAAACCACATTCCTAATAAAACCGGTACTGGGTTTTTAGTCAACCCAATTTTTTGTTAATTTGGATAAGAGATTAAATACAAATAATCGTTACCACCAAATCAATCATGTGTTGGTTGTATTCCTTTTAATTTTATATTTATTATATAGTATTATATAAATTCAATTGAACAAGTGACTCACTGTCCCAATGAAATCACTAACTGATACGAGTTTAACAACATTGATTAAAATAACATCCGCTAAAAACTAACAACAAAATATAAAAATTTATGTGGGCCTAAATTTATGACAAGTTGGAAAAAAAAGAAAAAACCGTAAATAAAAGAAGAAAAGTGGACGTTTCCTTTTATCCTAATTGACAAGTCGACTATAATACATTATTAAGCATCATAAATACAAAAGTAACCATCGAAAGAGAGATGAGGAGGTCACGGTGAGAGAGTCATACAATGGAATTAGTATTATACGAGTATTTTAAATTTAAGTAAAGTTTTAAAAAAATCGAATGAAAAAATATTAAAAATTATAAAAATCATATATAGAATTAATTCGAGTAACATCTACATTATGTATAATAAAAAATATACATTTTAAAAAGAATATGAATTTAAAATTTAAAAAAGGAAAAGTTAAGAATCACATATATTATTCTTTAAGAGAGAGTAAATTAAAAAACTAAGCCACTTTTAATAGAATATGTTATGGTTTACTTTATAAGAGTAAAACAACTGATGGTTAAGGCGAAAGAGAAACCACGAATTCAAATGTAAAAAGTTTTAAAAATAAATTATTTGAGAGTATAAGAAACTAAACATTTTGGGAGAAAGAAGAAATGTTAGCTTAAAGAGAAAATTTTGAAATTAATAATTTTGAGAGTATAAGTAGTAGAGATTTAGAAAGAAAAAATTAATATAACATTTTTAAAATATTTAATAATTTTAGAATTTAAAAAGAAATTATAACTAACGATGAAATCACATACCTTGAGGAGGGCATTTTAATCGCTGACATATCTAAAGTATCAGTCTCATCTCACATCGATGCTTTGATTTAAGGAAAAATAAATAAATAGGATTTTGAAAATTCTGGTTTTTTTTTTTTTTACCTACACTGCGTGATTTGTTTCCAAAATTCACCATATGGCGTAATTTCAAAATAAATTCCCTAATTTGTTGTTTTGTTATTTATAAAAGTTTTGTTCATTTTCTTTAAAAATGTTGTTTGTATTTTAGAGGATTAAAATCGGGAAGTTCCAAGAGAAAGTATCAGACAAAGGATAAACACTCATTTGCAATGAATTATTTGATAAATGAAAACTTACTACCTATCTAATCACCATTGAATCAAAGAGAGAGAATGTTAAAAAGTTTTTGAAAGAAGAGAAAATATTAATCCAATGGTGATTAGATAAGTAGTAAGTTGGTAGTAGAAAATTTTGGTAGTAAAATACTCCCTCATTATTTGATAAATGAAAATTTCAATTAAGGCTTCTACTGATAGAGTTTCTTCAATAGGTAACTGGATATGAATCTCTTCAATAAAGCTTATAAAAAACACTCCCAATAACAGCAACTGATACTAGGGAGTTTGTTTAAAGTGTGTGGTATAATTTAAGGAGGAAAATGCTAGATTAAAATTGTTAATTGTTAATTTAATTATCGTGATTATGATAAAATACATATGTATGTGTATAATAAACTATGAAGTAAAAATTTATTTCAATTTTCAATCAATGATTATAACTATATATTTTTCTTTCTAAAACGCATTTCACACCTTATTCAAACAATTTCATATAAAGCGCAGAGAAGCTGTAGCTTACACTAGTTTGGTCGAAGGGCGGAGAGAAGCATAGCATATTAGCATGTTCCAATGATTCGTTTTCTAGTGGGCAGATAGGGACTCATAAGCGAGTTTGGGTCAACTTTCATTTAAATGGGTTCTGCTTGACCACAAGGTACTAAGTCATAAAAGAGTAGGATCAGATTTAGCGTAGGGCCGGCCTAGTACATCTTGTCCAATAGTCCATATTTCACCTGCCACTATTTCCTTCCTTTTTGTTCGCATTCCACCATTTATTAGTGGGACAATAACCAAAATGCCATCTTATTCACAAAATATTACCTGAATGTTATGGATCAATTTTTTTTTCTAAAATGTCACGTCACCTAATTTGCTACGACACCTGACAGGTTAGGTGTGGATACGTGACAGCAAGTTCATGGTCACTGCACAATGCAGCGAGATTACGTGATATATAGTTTTTACCACGCGGCATAAAATGTTAGGCAACTTGGCGTGTTACGTGTCTGATACATATTAAACTCGTTATTCTGCAGAGCAGGTTAAGTGTGTCAGTTTCGTGACCATACATGTTGTGCTGCATATTATATGTAAGTACCTCAACAGTCCAGCATTTTTGGTCTAATAAATTGACCACTCCTAAAAAAAATTAATTATACCAAAAAAAAAATAATTAACAATTCTAAAATAATTTAAATTAATAAATTTAAATAAAACTAAATTAATAAACAGACATAAATTAAATTTAATTACTAACATCCTAAATTAAATTAAATTACTTAAAAGTTCAAAACAATTTTAACTTAACATAAACTAAATTAAATGAAATTAATTAACACCCCTAAAAATAATAAATTAACATAAATTAATTGACAAAAAATAAATTTAATAAATTTAATTTTTAGGAGTGGTGAATTTATTAGACCAAAAACACTGAACTATTGGGCTACTTACATGTATGGTCACGTGTCAGAAAAGCTGACATGCAACATGTTATGCAGCATAGGGAGTTTGATACGTGCCAAACATGTAACACACCAAGCTGCCTAGCGTTTTAAGCCACGTGACTGTTGTGGCAGAAATTGTTTACTACGTAATCTCGCTACACTGTCTAGTTACGTGGCCACGAACCTGCTGCCACGTGTCCACACCTAACTCGCCAGATGTTGTAATGAGTTAAGTGACGTGGCATTTTGGAAAAAAAATTCCGATCCATGGCTTTCATGTAATTTCTTGTGAATAGTGTGTCATTTTGATCGTTGTCCTTTTATTAATAGCATCAATCACGCTACTGACCTTTTGACTCCCATTCCTTTACATCCTCTCAATGAAACCCCACATTAAAGCCACTTGCCATTCCAAATAATGGTGAATTAGTGAGGATAGTCACTCCCTTGAAGTTTATATAAGCTTTTAGTTATGAATATTGTTGTCTTGCTAACAGTTATGCAAGTAAGCGCGCAAGTATACGCGACAACAAGTAATATATAGTTTTTGTGAGTTCCAGTTATCGTTCCTACAAGGATCTTTGGCGTTTGTGACTTTGAATAAAATTGGTAATTGCTAAACAGAACCAAAAATAAAATAAAATCAAATTAAATGCTACTTCTATTCTAAATTAAGTGCAAGGAAATTATTTTTGAGAAGTTTTTTTTTTTCAAATAAAGATTCAGTTGTTGAAAGAATTTTCAACTGGAAAATTAATTAAATGGCAGAATTACGATTTTCCCTTAAATGATAAAACAGAAAATTGACTTTTGAATTAAGCAAAAATACAAGGTGACAACAAAATTGATTTTAAAAATAGAGTTTAAAAACAAGTTGGGTATCATTTTCCCTTCCTTCATTTGCTATTAAGTTTTTTTGACAGAAAAATAAATGTTGCTTTTCCTCGACAGAAAAATATGAATACAACCATTATTTCCCAACAACAGTTTTTTACCATAAATAAAAGATGACACATCCATATGTATCTGTTATTACAAGACCTTGAAGCACCATCTCCTTAAGTTACATGGGGGTAACTTCATCCGTGCAGCCAAGCCCATTGAGAGAGATCTCTCTCAACTTTCCATGTGCTCACAATGAGGTCTAGTGTGAGATTATTAGTGCTTAAAAAATTACAAATTAAAAACCCTAAAAAAGAACAGTGAAATAAAATATCCAAGAGAAAAAGAAAACTCAGAGAGGAAGAAAACAAAAGAGAGAGATCCTACCATGCTTTTCCTCCACCTTTATAGCTGATCCTAGGTCACACCTCAACCCGTACGTATGCTCCACGCTCCAATCGATCGTGCGTCTCCCTTGCACGAGTAGCAAACGCACTCCAAAGGAATCTCCAGCCAGCACTACTAACAACCTCCAGCTAACCAAGTCGATTGAGGGATTTGTTTGGATTTTTTTGTATTGCACGAAAATCGGTTAGGGTTGGTGTTTTGGTTTTCTCACGAAGGCTGTGTTAAGGTTCGAACGTTTGCCTCTTTTTGTTTTTTTCTTTTGCTTTTCTGATTCTCTATATTTTTTCTTCTTCTTGCTTTACTTTTCTTCAATTTGGCCTTCTGTCTAGCCTTCCCAAAAGGCTCGGCCCATTCCTTCTTTCCTTTCTTTTATCTTTTCTTTCTTTTCCCTTTTTTCTGGCTTTCTGATTTGTAAGGTAAAAACTCCAGCCCAAGCTTTTTTTTTTCTTCTTTGCTTTGCTTGGACAAAATCAGTAATTGGGCCTACAAAATACACAACCAGCCCATTAGAACTTAAAAACAGAATCCTTCGTTTCTATGCAATTTTGGGGTTTATATTATACAAAAGATACTCTTTCCATTTATATTTCTTCTTTAAATCACATGTTGCAAGTCACGTATTATGGACTTATAAAATATCATTTTTGTGTGTTTCTTAAGTAATTATAATTTATAAGGAACACTACACTTACAATTTTGCCCTTTTCACAAATTTTTTTTTTTCTAATACCATTGCCCCACGAAACAGAGAGAACGAAAAAAATTTGAAAAAAAACAATAACAGGAAAAAGCAAGACAGACACGAAAATTAAAAACCATCGACTCAGAAGAAACAAACTCAGCATCTTGCAGCTGGAGTGATGACTCCCGGATCCAGCATATCAGCAGTTCGACACGTTTTTCCGATTAAGTAGCTCACTTTTTAGGGGATGTAATAGTGGATAAACCAAAAGGATCATACATTTTTTTCTTTTTTTATAAACCAGTTAAGCAAATATAAAAGAAATAATTTATAAATTTATTTTTTTCTGTTATGAAATTTGACATGAAAAATTAACAAGCAGTACAAAAAATTACTTATATTTATATTTATGTTATGTCATTTACCATATTTGTAAAAATATGCCAATGGCTTTATATATATTAAATATAAATTATATTATATATATTAAAAAAATTATTTAATATCAAACTCCACCCCATGTAAAATAGCCCAGAGTTCAGCTTGCGTGTCGTGTCCCGTGTCCATGTCCGTGCATCATAGATTAGATAGGTAGTGAATTGATAGTAGAAGATTTTGCAGAAACCCAAATCCCCTCCCAGTCTCTCAATATATAAAACCCCCACATGCAGCTCTCTCATTAGAAACTGCACCATCAACATTTAATTTTAAATAACACACCAAGTTGATTTGTTGGAGCAATCACAAAAATCGGTTAGGGTTGGTGTTTTGGTTTTCTGATGGGGGGTATATAGGTTATCAACTTTTGTTAGCAATTTTCTGTTACACCACCTTAACTCTCCAATTGATTCAGCAATACAAGGAGAAGGGTCTTCAGGTCTCTTTACAAAGCCTTCATGAAGCTCTTTATTTCTCCAATACCATAAGAAATTACAAACGGTAAAGAAAAAGTCCCTTTAGTCCTTGGCATGGGTATTCTTTATATTCAAATTGAGGATAATCCACTCTTTAACAACTTGAGGTGAAAAAACCAGGATGCAA
This sequence comes from Gastrolobium villosum, assembly GCA_032173675.1. Lineage (NCBI taxonomy): Eukaryota > Viridiplantae > Streptophyta > Magnoliopsida > Fabales > Fabaceae > Gastrolobium > Gastrolobium villosum. The sequence continues at coordinate 247,304 of JAVKPL010006524.1, read as the reverse complement.
TTTTGGGGATGCAACAAAGGTATTAGCCAGACCTTTTTAGCTTTATTACAGTCTCTAAAAGCATGGAGCAGGGTCTCCGCTAGGTCACATATTATGGACTTATCAAATATCAATTTGCTGATATAGTCTTTAGTTAGCATCCTACCATGGAGCATTTATTTTGACTCCACCATTTATTCCAAAGATCAATGGATTAATTACTTATTAGCAACTAACAGACTTGCCACGTTTAGAGGTCAAGTCTCTTCCTTAGAAGATATTATTCATGGCACAATTGGATCTGGAGAAGCATAAACACTCTTGCAATTTGGAATGCAACGGATTATCGTGGTTCTTGTTTATCTCTTGTTGTGCAGACTTGTGAAGATTCCCCTTTGTGTTGGTGTGATGACTCTATCGCCTCTACTGCCACAGAGTCACCTCTTTCACAAACAATCATTCTCTGCATCACAGCACAAACAAGCCTCCTTATGAGAATCGTTGTAGGTAGATTTTTCATACTATTATCAAAAGGGAGGAGGGGAGTATGTGAGCATTTTAGGGTTTCAGATCTTTGATTTCACAACAACAACAGCGAAGGCTAATGACTAAAGTGGACTTATTAATATGAGCATCAAGAAACTCTAACCCTAAACTTCTTGAGTTCTAAGTTTTTTGGACTCTTCTCAGAATGGACTTTCGGTAAAAGAGGATAAAGCCAACAACTATTCCAAACTTACACACTAAAGGCATTGAGATTCTTTTAGCTCTCCAAGCTTGCTTCCCGAGAATAGCAATTTTAGTATGGGTGAACTCCTTATATCCTTTTACCAAAAACAAAATGTCCTGAAATCCTATACCACCTTCCCTTTTGCTGGTTGTCAAATTATTTCCAATGGATTCGCTTTTCTTTTTGTCTCCTTCTCCCCCAGAACCTCCCTTTTAATGAACAAATGGACGAACAGAAGATCTTAAGTAATCTAATTATCAACATCATATAAGTCGGGATTGCTTGTACACTACCTTAATTATGATCTCCTTCCCTGCATCATTCAAAAGCTTTTCCAAGTCAAATAATAACATCAAAGGCAGAAACCAGTAAAGGCAATTAAAGATGCGGATTAAAATAACATAATATGGTTTTATTGGAGAGAGAAGAATGAAGAACATAATATTTTTAATATAACTAGCGAATCCTAGAATTAATCACGATGCACTCTTGCATGAAAAAATGTGACTTTTTCTCTCCAACAAGATCATTTCTTTGTTATTCAAAAACAATAAAAAATTCAAATCCTTATTAATTGTGGGATAGTTGTAAGAAGAAATGGATTAATTGTGGTTTAACTTATAAAATAAACTAACATTTTGAAGGACAAAAGATGAGTTTAAAAGTGATAAATGGCGTGGGACTCACAATAGAAATTTTGCTTTGCATAATGGTAATAGATTATATGAATATTCGATTGTACCATGTGTCCTATCAAAATGATATTTTATTAATTTTGAAACATACTATTGTTTTCAATTTTTATTTTATTTATTTTTCTTAGACTTTGTTTAGCTATGTTTTACAGTTATTATTAGGTGTAGCTTGTAAGTAAGTGGTAATGACAACTCTAGGTAATTACCAAGATTTAGATGTGTTTTGAGATTTTTCTGTATTCACATAGTCAATTGTCGTGACTTGATATGAGTTGTTATTAATCATATTTCCCATTATTTGACTTGAAATGCTTAGTTTTTTGTTGTACAATTTCATACGTTTTATTTGTTAATCCATTCGAGTTCTATATTACGTAGACAGGAAGCAATTAAACCTAAGTTTCTTGAATAACTTAAAAATTTTAAATGTGCGTCACCAACGTCATGACACACACCCTCACGTACTGACCAATTCACCTTTTTATTTTATTCTTTAAATACTAAAAATTGAAAGAATTTTGAGATGTTAGTTTAGAAAAAAGATTAAAACGAAAATAACTTGTACCATTATATATTAAGATAGTTGTTGAATTCTTGGTGTCAAACTTTTAAGTTATAAGTTTTGACGTAGGTTTTTATGTTTTTATTGTTTAATTGTATAATAATTCTCGTGATTGTTTGTAGTACGTGTTTCAAAATCGGTATTGTATATGTCATTTTTTTTAAAGGAAATTATGGAAAACAAAAACTCCAATAAAATCACGGCTTTCGAATTGAGTAATAAGAACTTTAATGAACTAATAAAAACATTTTCTACACTATCATTTAAGTTTAAGGATTTTATGAGAATTACAATTTTCCTACACACCCTTCGATTTCCGTGCTGACATGGGTCGTACATATAATTTTTTATAACACATGGGTCTCACATGCTTTTTATCTCTACAACATGAGATTTTAATTCTTCTTCAGCATGAGAATTATAAAATTTACTCAAATGTCCATGCTCACAACTCTTGCTTCTTTTCCGTTTACCACACACCATTAGTCCCATTTCCATTCGCAACACATCAATCAGAGCCCATCCTCTGGCTCTTATTTGTTTCCGGCTTTTAGCGTACGTTAGGCCACTTCCGAATGGCTCTAATCATATAAGCCATTTGGGTTGGGTTTTATCCTTCACATGTGGGGACTTCGATACTGACATGAGAAAGACTCGAAAACTTGTCGCTTTCTTTTTGATTTTGATTAAGATTTAAATTCTTGGAGTGCCATGCCCATCAAAGCTTACACTGAATTTTTTTTTTCTATGGGTAAAAGGGCTATCACGGATATATATTAAAAGATGTCAAATTTCAAATTTGACTCTGATTTGCAAGCATGTGAGACCATTGATCTTTTTTTATCTAACGGTTATAAATTGAGGTTTCAAATTTGAAATTTGACACCTCATCTGAGAGGTATTAAATCAAAAAAATCAACTGACTCTGATTTATAAGAGTGTGACACCATTGATTTTTTTTATCTAAGAGATCTCATATGAGGTATCAAATTTCAAATTTGACACTGGTATCAAAGGATCCTCTATATATATGAGGTAGGATCCTTTGATAACGGTGTCAAATATCAAGTTTGACACCTCATTTAAGAGCCATTAGATCAAAAAAGATCAACAACTCTGATTTGTAAGCATATGACACCATTGATCTTTTATGATCTAACGGCTCTCAGATGAAATGTCAAACTTGAAATTTGACACCGATGTCAAAGAATCCTGCCCTCTATATATCTATATATATATATATATATATATATATATATATATATATATATATATATATATATATATATCTATATATATATTGTTCAATAGACAAGCTATATGTAAGAATAATTAACAAAAGAATAATTTCATATGTAACTCTCGTTTAAGTAGTTAGATATAGGGACCAAAACTGAAGCAGCAATGATTAAATAACAATACAATTTTGAATAAATAATTAAAAAAAAACAAAAAAACTCAATAGACTTTCTTTAATTATTTTAAGATATATATAACTATGAGCCACGAATTTACAGTTACGACAGGACCTTTGAGCAAAACCACTATAGATAGGTACCACAAGTTGTTGGTACCACAAGAGGTCTTCTGTGCGTAAATCTGCTCCAGGAAAACTCTTGGAAAAAAAAGTTTCCCAAAAATCAAAAAGGCTGTTTTTTATTATTATATAGTATAGCCGAGTATCTATCTACTCCTCTATACACTATATAAGACTCTTTATGGGGCTTGACTTCCACATCACAAGTGACTTGAGAAATTCCAAGACCTGCATATAATTAATAATACAACATTTAGGTAAAAATTTATGTCATATACAACAAATTAGACCAAATGATTTGCATAGTATTTACAGGTATCTCTTGCTAACAGCCTTTAATGCCAAAGAAAATGAACAAAAAATAACCAAAAGAAAGCTTTCAAAGAAAATATATAAAAACAACAATTCCCCGTTAAACCCGACTAGTGAGTGTGGGGTAGAGGTAATACTTGTACGCAGTCTTACCCTTGCATAATTGCAAATAAGCTATTTCCTGGATTCTAACTCATGAACTTTCAGTCATGAAAGAACAGTTTTACCACTGCTCCGATTCGCACCCTTTTTTTCAAAGAAAAATATATAAAAACTCAGCTAAAAATGATAATTACCTCCGATGGGTCCCGAAGAGAGTAAATTGCGTTGCTTTCCTTTGGTGCTGAAGACACTAAGATCCCATAACCTTTATTTCCCTCTCTCAAAACCTTTTAATTCGCATTTGATGTCAGTATTCAAGAAACCAACAGAGCAAGCGGAAAAAAAGAAATGAGAAAATACAGACAAGAAGCTCAAGCCACAACAAAAACATTACCTTAAATGCATCTTCATCTGTCCGATCATCTCCAATATAAATAGGAAGCACATCATCACTATTGCTAAGTCCTAAAAAACAATATTTTTAACGTCACTTACTGCAAAACAAAGAATTCTGATGATGTTTAGAGAAAGTAATCATATACTAAACAAACAACAAATGAACTCACCAAGTGACTCAAGTAAAAATGTGACAGCTTTTCCCTTATCCCAGTTAATCACAGGTCGAACCTCTAAAACCTGAAAAATAGTAAAAGCAGAAATTACAAAAGAGAAAAACATCCTGGGAAAGTAATGGAACAGTTAAATCTCGTAAAAAAAAAAAAAATGAGTCAAAAGTTTTGTTCTAAAAAAGTACCTTGCGCCCATGAGTTAATCGCAATCGCGGATAGCCCTTCAGAACATCATGAACACATTGCCCCACCATATCCCAACTCTGTATATTAAATTGAAAAAAAGAAAGATACTTAAAAACAAAAACAGGTAATAAGTTGTGGAAAAGGCAAATCAACTTAGCAGAAAATTATTAAGCAAATGGACAGAAGCCTAAACCTTCTCATCTACATTGCGGTAATGTACAGATACACAAAATTTATTGTTCTCAACTTTTGCTCCTTTAATGTCTTTCGTAATCTCAATGAGACACTTCAAAACCTGCCCCAAACATGAGTCAATCAGGATACCACTTCCATAAAAAAAAAAAAAAAAAAACCACTCCCCGTTAAACCCGACTAGCGAGTGTGGGGTGGAGGAAATCCTTGTACACAGCATTACCCTTACATAATTGCAAAGAGGCTGTTTCCTGGATTCGAACTCATGACCTTTCAGTTACGAAAGAACAGTTTTACCACTGCTCCGGTTCTCCCCCTTTTAGGAAACCACTTCCATATTAAGAAAAAAACATTCAAAGGTGATTCATGGTAGTATTCTTCAAATACTCACCTCATCAATCATGGGAAGGAACTCAGCAGCAGGTTGGAATAAATTAACTTCCTTACCCTGTGATTTTAAAGATCATAATAGAGGTCATTCATCAAGATACTACAAGAAAAAAAAAATGGAAAGTGAGACACAGGATTATTAACAGATGACAGAACAAAACTTTGAACCCCAGTACCTGCTTGTCCGTATGCCTAATGATGGAGTTGGGGTGGTTATCAGATACAGATTGTCTAACAGGGCCAATGATGTCCATCCCATGACTACCAGCATAATAGAGTTCTGTTAGTCCTACAAATTCAGATACCTGAACCAACACGTGTTACCGAAAGTTAGAACCAAAACCAACAGCTGACAAGGAAGCCTGTTATATGCAGTTGTGTTCAAATAGATAAGAGAAAGAAAATTGTTTGTGTTAAATAGAATTGTTCAACTACCTTGTCGCGACTTCTTCCACTAATTATTGCTGTTGGAAAATATTCTGCCACCTTTTTAACAGCAGCACGCATCTGCAGAATTTACAAGATAAGAATCAACAACGGAAGGATGAAAAAAGAATAAATCCAAATTGAAGTGAGAATATCACATACATTGTCAGACATGAAAGCACAGTCAGGATTATCCACAATTGGTGAAAGAGTTCCATCATAATCCAAAAACAATGCGATTTTCTTGCCTTTTGCATAGTTCATGATTTGCTCAAAAGACATTAGAGCTGATGGATATTTTATCTGTGAAATTAACAAATGGAAAAAAGAAAAAGCATGAATAACCCTCTCAGAATTGTAGAACTTGGAAACTACTCCAAAGGGAAGTGAATATTACCAGCCAGTTAAAATAAGCACTAGCAGCATCAGCTTCAGGTGATGCAAAACCATGACTAACATCCTTTGCTATCTTCTTCGGCGGAGGCGAAGACGATTTCATGGCATCCAACCAACCACTAGAACGGACATCGTCAAGAATTCCTGTCTTCCTCCTTGGGATATTCAACAACAAACCATGTGGAAAGGTTGCCCCAGGATGGGAATAAGGCAACAAACTAGAATGCACACCCAGTCTTGACTTTGTTATGTGTGGAGTATCCGTGAGAACGGGATTATGATTTGACTTCAAGTCCATGGGATCCAGGTTTGTAAACCAGTTTACAGTGCAGCAACAATGTAACAAAATTAAGGAGAATTAAGCACCAATCGAACTGATATCTATCAGATTTCCACTTCAACCAACACGTTTGTCAATAAAAAACCACTTCTTTAATGATTTCTTGTCACTGCTCTTGGGATAAGAGTCCATCAACTGCTGAGCTCCTAAAAATAATGATCATATGATTGATTTAGCTTAAAGTAATTGATTATAAAGTAACAGATAATTGAAACAGATGGAAATCAAGTTCAAGTCCACCTTTTCATCTTCGTGATAACTATTAAAAGGACAAAAAACAGTTGCAGACATGTATTTGCAAACACGATTTTAAAAATGGAAATTTTTGAACTCTAAACAATGTGCAGCCTCCAACAGAAATGGAAAACCAACTTGAAGGTCAGAAGGATGTGAGAACAAACAGCACATGTAAAAATGCTTTGGTCAATATCAAATTAATAAATAACAAAGATGCTGGACATGTCTAGAATACTATACTGTGAAACACATGAAGCAACCAGAAGCAAGACAGGGAAGCAGGGAGGGAAAAGTAAAAGGAGACAGCTTTAGTAACTGCTGTTATCAAAAGCATAATTATAGAGCACGAATTTTTATTATCCATGTTAAAAAAAATAAAAATTGAAAAAGTAAAAAGAAAGGAAGTGCCATTGACTCTTTCTTTCTATCATTTAATTATTCATCTGATAGAAGGATTCTTCCTATTAATGATTGGTCTAAAAATGCAATTCACTAAAATCCAAATAAAGACAATAATGAGCCCATCCTACTTGTGTTGAACTAAAGGTATGAAATAAAAAAAGCACAAGTTGGCCTTACCTTGAACTATGGTTGAGTAATTTATAGGTGGTTAGGATTACGTAATTTATGCAATAGTATGAGAATTCTTGCGTGTTTTGTATTTGCATATAACAAAGGAAACAATTTAGCAAAGAAGAAAATTAACAACTTTTGGATTCTACCCTCAATTACTGTTTATTAAATTGTATTGCAACAGAAGATAAAGAACAGAAGGATTAGTATAATTTTCCCATATAAATTTAATTTCCCCATTTCCCCAGCTTCATGATAAAAACTCATTTATTTATAGAAAAAATAAAACATAAAATACACTTCCACGCTTGATTACTAAAAGGCACTGCTTGAGAGATTTCAATCGGTGAACATGATAGCTATGAATGTTGAGAAAGCTACTTATACTGACTACAAAGTAATTATAAAAAATCAATTCAACCCAAAAACTTAAACTGGTGGGTGAGGTTACATTAATAGTTTTATATATATCTAACACGTCCCCTCACATGAGAGTCCATTGGGTTTGAAGGGTGGACAATGCAAAGGCCCTTCTACTTGTGCTAAGAAATCTCATAAGAGAAAATGAGGGGCGGTAAGGATCGAACTCGGGACACGAGGCTCTGATACAATACAATGTAAAGAACCAATTCAACCCAAAAGCTTAAGCTGGTCAGTGAGGTTTGGTCAGTGAGGGCATTAATGATTTTATATATCTCTAACGGTAACAACTAATTAAGTATGATAATAATATAATAAAAACCTTAATCATCAGTCTACTCACTCAGCAAAACAGAAATCACTAGGAAGATTGACTAGAACAAGACAGCAGAATAAATATGAAGACACACCAAACTACACTAAAAAAACAGGAATGAAAAAAGATGGAGGAAAAGAAGAAAAAATTATCCCAATACCATTATTTACCAATCAAAGGAAGATAGAAATTTTGAAAACCTGAAGTGTGTTAATGAAAAAAATTAAGAAAATGCTAATTTTCTGCATAATATAGAGTTGTACCACCCCCACCTAGTGGACAGGAAAGAAAACAATACCATATGCAACCACACACAATGGCCCTACAAAGAGTGGGAGTCAATAATACATATGGACCCAACACATCAAGATTCTGCAACGAAACAGACAAACTGACATAGAATATCAATAAACATTGGTAAAGAATAAAAAAAAAGTTCCCAAACTTTTTGTATTGCATATTTCCTTCAAACGTAAATTCAGGCGTACAAGTCTTTCCCACGGTATGAATAAAAAAAAGATTCAGAAAGAACAACAGCAACACTGGTAAATTAAACAGTGAACACGATGTCAACTTCACAATTTGACATTTTGCTCTTTTTCTTTATATTTTACTTTCTTTTTAGATGGTTCAGAATGGTTTACATGATGAGGACAAAAAAACGATTAGACTAAAAAAAATCAAGTGTGAAAACAAATAACATCACATCAGCTTAATCAAAAACAGCTCCAAGGCTGACAAATCAGTCGACAGTATCCATCTAGCGGTCGGATAAACTGAAAAAACTGAATTAACCAATCATGTAACGATCGGTCAAAGTAGAAGATGATTTGCTGGAAGAATAACAAGAAGAAGAAAAGGGAAAACAAAAAATACATTTTTTTCCTTTAAAAAAAAGGTGCCCCAGATTCCGACCCGCTCCCAAAGTTTTTAATATGAAATTCAATAATCATTAAAAACGAAGTTAACAACACGAAAAACTCACAAAGTCAAAATGGCACCGCCCCTTTGAATATCAAGCAATTTACTCACGAAACCAAAACAAACAAAAAAGGTAAAAAAGCAACCAAACAGAATTAGAAGCCGAATTAAATAATCTGGATTTGAAAAAAAGAGAAAAAGATACCCTTTTGACAAACAGAGGAAAAAGAGAAAAGAAGAACAAAAAAAAAGAAAAAAAAGGAACCATATCTTACCTAAGAAATGAGCTCCAACCACGGGAAAAAGGAAACGAGATTGGTCATCAATCTTCAAATGCAAGCTTTACTTGAATAATCTTCAAAAGCCAAAATGAATCACCAGTAAGAAGGGATATACCAAATGAAAAAGGCACCAAAAAAACCGAAATTTTTAGTTTGGCAGCCAACAAAAAAATAAATAAAAAAATAAAATAAAGCAGAAAACCCAGAACCCAGAAAGGACACAAAACCCACAAGGTTGTTTGGCACAAAGCTAATAAAAAAATGAATTTTTTTTTTTTGGAGTAAAATTATCGGCAGCCAAACAGGTAGAGAGACAATTGTGAAGGCAATGTGTTATGGGTACGTTGAAGGAGAAACAGAAAAAACATATATTCACCTGAAAAGCGAGAAAACAAAGAAGCTGAATGAACGAGTGAGACAGAAAAAACAGATTGCAAAGCGGCGTTAAGGAAATAAGAGCAGAGAGAAGAAAGAAAAAGGTTATTTGGAATTGTGGTATTTATACCGTTTAGGACCTCACGAAACGTGCTTTACAAGGAAACCCTCCTCGGTTGTTGAATTAGGAAACACCACCAATGAAAATAACCCTTTAAAATCACCAACCCGATTCCTATTCTCGGCCAGGCGCGTTTAACACACTCCCCCTCACTGCAACGACTGTAACGCGTGACCGTAAATGACGGCGCGTGTGTTGCTTATGATAACTGATAACCGATGTACCAAAAGCAAAGATTTGATTTTATTGATTCGCGAACCTTTTTCAATTAAATAATCAAGGACATTAAAAAGGGGTGTGGGTCCGGCGTAGTATCTGGAGACACGTGGCGGAGGAAAAGCGCGTGAGGACACGTGTAAATGAGACGAGGTCGACGTGGCCACGTTGAAGAGCGGGGCCCGCCACGTACGTGGGGACGACGTGTGTGAGCGTGTTGTCGCTTTCGGGGAACGAGTGGTAGTCATCGGTGACGGTGGGGATTGTTCGGGACAGCTAGTGTGATGGTCCCACGTGGCATGATGGGGTCCACGTTCGGAGTAATGATGGCCTCATGATGAGATGAAGTTGCACGGAATGGGCCTTCTGCATGGGCCGATATTATCAAACCCCACCCAACGGACACGTGTTATACAGTAACAATAAACAATGCAGTCAATTTTTTGAAACTTCATATATACATATTTTCGTTCATTTCTTAACTCAGTTCTGGTCAAAATATTTATTAATGTCCACCGAGTTTGTCTATTTTTCAGTGCCGTTGGAGTTAGTCATGAAGGCAAAACGAGGTCGTAAGAAAAATGCGTGTAAGCAATCACAATTTCAAGAAAATACATGTAAAAAACGACAATGTTAGTTGAGTTTCACATTTACACTCTAGGATGAAAATTCTTATTAAAAAAAGAAGTATGAGGGAGCAAACAACGTGTGTAACTCTGATGTTTAAGTAGGATAAAAGGAATAATTCTTAATTGTATGCTTTGTTGAAAAGAAATTCTAATTACGTAGCAATATCAACATTCAATAAAGAAATAGCATACATGTTGAGTTTCTCATAGCACTCATGTAGTAGGTTTTCCAGCCTAAGACATCAAAATCCCTGATTTGGATTAACCCCTCGTTCCATTTGTCTGCTCATTTACCAAAATTTCCCTCCTTTTTATGCCTTTCCTTACACATCAACTGCTGCAAAGGCACAAGCTACCTGTTATGGACCCGGATAAAAGACTCATGAAGTCGGTCCGCCTCAGCAACCCGGTAAGAAGACCCACACTAACAGACCTATCGTATCAACCCGGCAGAACTCGAACCCGGTCCGTTTCCAGATTTTGCTTAAAACACCGTATTATGAAAGCATAACGTTCATACGTTACACCCAGTAACGTGCATAATTAATGCCCCCGCACCATTACAGCTCAGCTCCACATTTCAAACCAGATGCAGCCACTATAAATAAGAGGGCTCGGTAAAACACACATGATTAATCACTTTCATCACACTAACACCATAGTCATATTCTTTCTAGTGATCAAGCTAGGTATAGGAATATCTTTTTCTTAATAGATACCCCTAATCAAGGTTATACGATCCATTGACCAATCAACCTGATAAAGGTTATTCTAAACAGAACATTATAATAGTTAACTTGACTCACTTTGCCATTGGGGTTGAAAACTATAAATATCCCCTCAAAACATAGATAATATTGCACACTACACTTGAGATCTCTTTGTATACGACTATTATCAATAATACCCCTTAGGTTATACATAGCTCACCTCACTAACCGTTCACATGTATAATATATCAGTAAATTTAGTCAATTACCATCATTGTGTTGGCAAACTAGACAAAAGCATCATCCATAGTATTATAATAATGTCAATAAGAATGCTTTTATTGCAAAACAAATCAAAACTTCTATTCAAATATATCAGCGTATATTCTGCGTGTGTCACCTTCCATTGTGGCTTTTTTGTGCAACCCAACGTGCAAGTTAGAATAAACACACCTAATAAATGATGGTAGCTCAATTAATGTCAGGGATGAGAGCATGTTTTGATCTTTTACAATACCATTTTTTAAAAGGAGTTTAAAGCCTTGATTAAAATGGATTAATCAAGTGATTTTAATATATCTTCAAAATAAAAAAAAATTAAATTAAGCTTGTTATGCGTTATACCAAGAACCGCGTTCCTACCTATTAAATGTGCATAATTATGCGTTACTCGAGTAACTTCCCCATTCCAGTAGGGCGGTATAAAATAATCAAATTCAACTGAATTGTATTTTTTTTTAACTAATTTGAAAACTGATCTGACTTTTTATAAATCAGTTTAAAAATTGAACCAATCAAAAGAACTTATTTAAAAGATTTATTTGAAACCGATTTGCAATAAATTTGAAACCGCTCCAGAATTAATTCAAAACTAGTTTATAATCGAACCAGAATTGGTTTGTATATTTAAACAGATTCGAACCTGATATAAATCATAAATTAACTTTAAAACATGAGTTAATTTGAATCACTTTCAAAAATATAAAAATCAATTCAAATTAAATAAAACAATTCGATTCTTTAAAAAAAATTGAACCGAACCGATTTAGAACGATTCAATCTAAAAATGTCTCCGTTACATTCCATATGAATTATCTTCCCCCAATGTCGCCGTATTATTAATATTAATTTTCACCATTTTCACCAAGCACATGGAAATTAAAATTTTAATTTATCACTACGTTTTTATATTTTTTAATTTTTTTATTAAAATGATTTTATCAATATTTTTAATATTTTATGATTTTTTACGTTATGATTTTTTAGTCCTTTTTTGATTTTATGTAAAATTTTGATTTTAACTATCTTGTCCCTTATACAAGCATACCAAAAAAGGAAAGCCAAATTTTAGCACCGAGGAAGAGGACATCTTCACTTGCCACCACACCCCTGACCATATACTCACAGATGTATAATACTTAATTATTATTTTTTTCTGAATAATTCTTAATTGCTGGAACCGAAGATGTATGCAGACCGTATAAACTTTGTCTTATACAAAATTCTTAATTGGTGTCTTATAAAAAATACTCATTTTAACCTAGGAAGAGGTATATATATGTAAAAATATAAAGGGAAAAGTGTTTATCCTTTTAAATTATACAATTTATATCATTTCACTCTCACAAAGAGGTGGGGCTCTCACCTTTATTTTTTTGTCAACTCTTTCTTCATTTATCTATGTCTTTCTTTCTCTTAAAATGACACAATTTTACGTACTTTACACATTTTTTCCCAAGTATACAAAAACAAGTGTGCCTTCTTCTTTTTCATTATTATTATTTATCTACTATAGAGCCTTCGCGTCCATGCCTGTGTGAAAGCTCTCCTAATTTCTGTTGCTTCACTGACATCAATTTAGTGTACAGTCTCCATCAATTACTATGGGTCGGCATGTTACCAAATATTAAAATGCAAAAATTTAGAAAAACAATATTCTTCATCAAGTACAACGTTTCTGTTTTCCGAAACAAGTACATTAAAATAAAATAAAAATAAGCCATTTTGATAAAAATGAATTTGCTTCTTTAATCAAATAGTTTCATGTGTGATGACAACATTTGCAACTTGCAAACTACATATGTGATGCTGGATTTGACTCTGTGTTGCTCTAAAATATAATTTTTTTTTTTTTTTTTGGTAAATACTCTAAAATATAATTTCATTATAATAAATAAATCCATGGCTTCAAATCGTAGTGGACATTCCACCAACCTTAAAGATTCTAGCCATCATGGATGATCCAAGGTCTCGATCTCGATCTCACTTACATGCTCTGTAAATTGGTTGCTCTTGCCTAGCTTTCCTACAATCATCTTACTTTAACATGATCCCTGGTGAAATTATAGACAATTTATCTAAGATAGGAGCAATTACTAAAAGCATATTTTTTATACAATTTTTATTTTTAATGAACTTCGTAGCAAAAAGTTTACATAACTCCAACTTATATATAGACAAATAAGCTTGAAAAAAGTTTACATAACTCCAACTTATATATAGACAAATAAGCTTGAATTAGCTAGCAACATTTAACTAGAAGGCAAAAGTTGTTTAGTAGGCCAGAGTCTTGAAAAAAAATTTAAATAAAAAGATTGTAGGCTTACTTTCACAAGGCTTGGCCTATTAGCTTACAAGCCACCAATATTGTACTATTTATTTTAGATAAAATAAAATATAATAAGTGTGCATTGAATAAAACACAAAAGATATAAATTTAATCAATTGCAATTAGTTATAACTTAATTATATTTGATTTTATTTTAATAGAAATATGCCTGTATTTCTTATGTATGAGGAACCAACATCTCAGCATGTTAGATAGTATATATGAATATATTAAAAGCTTTTTGGGATAGATTATACTTAGTTACTTACTACAAGCATCATGATGTGTTTATTGGATTCATTTAGTTATTTTAATTTACGTAGTATGGATTTGTTTGTTGGATCTGATGAAATATAAGTTATTTAGTTTGAGCATTTTGCTTTTGATTGTGACTTAAATACAGATTGTATGGGTTTTATTGTGATTCAAAATTCTGTTTGGACGTTGAAATTATGATTTTTGGTTTAGTAACAGAATTTGAGTATTTTGTAAAGTTGCTTCATGGTTCTGCTTGGAAATTAAAAATTAACAGGCTAACGGGGTAGGTCAGGCCATGTGTTTTTTTATAAACGGAGCAGGCCAGGCTAACAGTCAGACTTGTACTAGGCTTGGACCAGGCCAAATTGAAATTTTTGACGTAAGCTTGGGTTTTTCTGAACAAAGCTTGGCTCAGTCCAGCCTACTATGTCACTGCTTTTTATATAATATTTATAAAAAAAATTAAGCAAATGGTTGTGCACAAATATAAAATATATTTTAATTGATATGCACTATTAGTATAACGAAATTTCTCACTAAAATTTACAAATATTATAATACATTATTTATTATCATATTATTATCTTAATAATTAAAACAAATACAAAAATAATTATTTGTCAAAGTATTAACAGATGTCAATGTATAATATGTATTGACAATACATGTATACAAATTAGATTCTCAAAAATAAATATGATTGTTTAAAAAATTAACTAATTTAAGGTTATGTCTAGAGAACTTTCATTCCAGAGCAAATTCGTTTTCTGATGTAATTTGTGCAAGGAGAGCATGAGCACATGAAACGTATACGAGTACTACCAAAGAAACGGGCACGAAATTGTTCGATATGTAATATACATTGTTTTAATTCGCAATAGTAATTGCAAATTGCATTTTACTTAATTTCAATCTACATCAATCACCTTTTGCATTTATACTTTAAACGGAAAAATATTATAAATGATGGTCATCTTAGTTAAAACTAGTATTTTTTATTTTAATTTTAAATATAAAAAAATCACCAACTTGCTCCTTTCTCTCACTCAAAAGACATAATTCTATATCACTGGTTGAAAAAAAAAATCACTTTATTAATTACATTATCTAATTTCATATATTGAAATAGGGTTTATCATCTATCATTTAACATAACCACAAAAATTTTTCAACACACACAACATTTTGTGGGGCATAAAAAAACTATTGAAATATATTCTTATAAAACCCATTGAAATATATTATACTTATACTAAAATAGTTTAACTTTTAAGTACATTTATTCTTTAAAAATAACATATATCGTGTTTAACTTATCCTTTTCAAAACTCAAATTTAGCTGTTTTCAAATATGTAATGCCTATTTTTTATAATTTCAAATATTTTTCTTTTAATTTTATAATTTCAAAATTTTATTTAGATTTATTTTATTAGATAAGATATTATGCTAACATTTTTTATATAAGTAAAAATTGAACACATAACCTAATATATAGCTTACCCAATCATCTCACCACTAGATCAAACCTAATGGCTTAATTATGCCTACATTTATATATATATATTTTAGGGGAGAAGTTATTCTACCTACCATTTTTCTGCCTACCTTTACCTACCATTCTAAAACACTGTTATATCAGAATCTTAACTAACATTTATTTTTCTCTCCATTCTTGAAATTTTGATCTAACGGTGTTTTAAGGTGGTAAGCAGAAAAAGTGGTAGATAGAATAACCTATCCAATATTCTAACAACTAATCTCTAACATTATTAGATTAAAATTTCAACTGACAGTTACTTTTTCTCTCTTCTCTTGAGATTCTAATTTAATAATATTAATGAGGAGTAAGTAAAATAGACATGAAAAAAATATTAGACATAATATCGTATTCCACATACATATATATATATATATGAGTTTAATGTTTTTACAATCGCGGAAAATAACTTATTTCTTATGACCCAAAATGAGTTGTTTTAAGATTAGGAGAAAGGTACTTCTGTAACTTTTAATTTATTATGGCCTATGTGCTATATTATTCTTTATAATCATAAAAATTTTTAACTCTAAATTGACATTGTTTTGTAATCATATAATAGATAATTTTATTTTTAGTGAGGGAGAAACATAAACTCTATGTGTATATACACTTATATATTCTTATATTTAAGTTTTTTTTTTTTTCATTTGTCTATTTTTCTTGAATAAAAAAACAGTCATATAATATTTATTAGTTAATATATGTTTTAAGAATTAAACTTGACAGGTAGGCTTAGTTGCAACCACCAACTTCTGCCTCCCAAATAATGATTCAATCGTTAGGCTTTTATTTTCTTTGACAGAGATGCTTTTCAATTGCAAAAGCTTACAATTTTTGGTAGATTTTTACTTTTTTCGTTTATTAATAAGAAATAACTATGTATATGAACTATGAACAAGTTACAATCGCATGCACGTAGATGGAAATGTGAGATTGATTAGCAGAATAATAATGCTTAAAAAAAGTGATGCTATTTGCATTATTGTATGGTGACAAAAAAAAAAAAACTAAGGAATTGAACACATGCTAAATATTTAAATCCAAGTAGATTCATAATATTTGGGAAAATGCGGTTAAGATTCCTGGTTCCAGGTCAGGCTTGCGTGTGTTTGAAATTTTGCATTCACAGTCACAGGTAACTTAGTTTGGTGAAATAATTATTAATTAATCAATAAATGTAATAATTTTTTTCGTAAAAGCAAAGTGGAAGTTAGGTGGGGCCCAGTCCGCGCTGGCAACACGAGTATCCACTGGTCAAACATGATGGCGTCACCACACAGCTTAAAATAGGAAGTCACGGTTATTGGTGCTATGTTGTAATGCTTAGGGTAACCCAAAGAGAGTGTATTTTTTTTAAAAAAAAAAAGTGATTGTGTTCATGTTATTTAAACACAATTACTTTTAAATTGTGAAATAAGAGAGAAAAAATTATATAATTTTTAATTGAGTGATTGTGATCAAATAATATAACTATATAACCATTTTTTATATGAGAGGGTCCAATTTTTTTTTTTTCTTCTTCTTTGAAAATAAATAGTTTTGGTTTGCAAAATTCAACGCCATTAAATAAGGTCACAGTTCATAGTTCACAATCAACGGTTTGGGGCAGGCACTGAGCACCAGACCAAAACGCTTTGAGCAAGTCTTTGACTCTAGAAACGAGAGAGAGAGAATGCCTTCTAATTCTAGAAACCTGTTTTCAATGCCGGAAAGTAAGAGTTACCGAAACTAACTATGCTTCGTTTCTTGACTAAAACTGAGCCACTTTTCAATGCTCAAATATAAACAAATGTGGTTCTCTTTACTTCTTTAGTCTTTCCCCATAAATGTCTTTTACGTTTATTTATTATGGATTTTATAAAAGTTATGTCGTTGGAAAAGTGATTGTGTTATGTTATAGAGATTCGTTTTGCATGTCGAATTTTTTTTTTTGCTACAGACTCCTCAAATTGTTGTGAGTATAGAAAATTTTTTATGATCATGTTAAATAATAGATAATAAACCCTTATTTATTATACCTAATTTCTGCAGCACATATACTTTAGTGTTATATAATTTGGTACATGGCTGCTCTGATTCTAGATGGGGAAGAGGTTTCGGTCTAACAAAAAACTAGATTAGTCAATTAGTCACGGTTTAGTTAATAGCATGGAAGATAAGTATAAAGTAAAATATTTTGCTCAATTCTAATATGTTAATTTTTTATTTTTTTTAGAAATTTATAATATTATTATAATCATGAAATAAATTAAAATTACAAAAATACCATAATTTACGTCCCAAAATGATATCGTATTAGGCTTACCAACTCTACTAAAAAAATAATTAGGGTTAAATTATCTCAGAAAAAAAAAAACTAAATTATGCTATGTTTTAGGCCATTCCATACAATTTTGGTAAGATGGGTCGATCCTTAAAAGTTTAATACAACGTCAATTTAGAGTTAAAAAATTTTATGATTATAAAGAATAATATAGCACATAGGCCATAATAAATTAAAGTTACAGAAGTACCTTTCTCCTAATCCATCCTCGTAATATCCGGATAATCGTTTGCTAAAGGGATGAGTTTTAAATTGTCAAAAAATTCATATTAGGAATTTTAGTTATTCATGTTTGGTAAAGTATTCTTAAAATTTTGCTAGGAAAATGAAATTTTTGGAAAATAATATGTACCACTAGGTGAGAGATATTCATCGGAGAAATTTATAAATTGACATAAAAATTCATATTAGGAATTTAGTTACTCATGTTTGGTAAAGTATTCTTAAAATTTAGCTAAGAAAATGAAATTCCTGGGAAATAAAATTGTGAATAAAAATCTTATGTGCCACTACGTGAGGTATTCTTGGGAGAAATATATCATAATTATACCAAATAATAATAATAATTCTTTAATATTTTTATGACTAAAATATTCTTTTTTGTTAAAGCACTAGCTTACTGTGCTTCTCAAAATTACGAGTTCATCTCTTTTCTTTCAAGACACAGTTTTACTTGGTTCCTCTTCGATTGGCTTCAGTGACCCCAATTTCGCATTATTTCCGGTTGTAATTCGCTAAACGAGGCAGAGGTAAAATTAAAGCTCAGTTTATATAAAAAAAAAAAAAAACTCAAAGGAGAGGAACCCAACTGGATTCATCGAATAATAGAAGGGTTTATTATCTATAATTTAACATGATCAAATTTTTTTTCCTACATTCACAATATTTTGTAGCAAAAAAATAAAAATATCTGGCACATATCAATCAAAATTTACTTTTTTCATAACACAAATATTTTCTCTCTACAATGTGTAATGCTTTCATTATAAAACCCATAATATAATCATGGGTAAGTGGTTGGTTGAATCCCTCACATCTCCAGCTGGAACTACGCATAGGCCAGCTTCCAACATCCGCAGGCAAAACAAGAAGTCACCACAAAGGCACGGTGACTGTTGTCACGTCATAAATGCTTTTTTTAATATTTGAAGAAAAAATTATATATTTTATTTAATTAAATCAAATGATATTGATAATACCAAATTGAAATTGAAATTGATATAAAAATAAAATGAAAAATATACATAAATTTTAATATAATTTTCATTTAATAACTTAAATTTGTGTATTAAAATAATTATTTATATAATACAAGAGCCTCTATAATTAAATAGTCAAGAGTTTTATCTTTACATCATCCATTATTTTAATATAAAATTAAATATTATGTAAATCTTTTTGCATAGGTAGAACTTATGCATTATATATCCTTCAAGTCTAATTAATTATTGTATGAGAAGATATAATAGAGAAATATATATATATATATATATATATATATATATATATATATATATTGGTTAAAAACATGTTAAGTAAGAATCATATAAATAAAAGGAACCTAAATCTATAGGCTATATAAGTTTTTTTTTTTTTTTTATAACATAGTCATTTTGATTAAAAATTTTGATTGTGATGTGATGTCATATCCACCTATTATGATGGGGTGGTGCTTAGTGCATTTGATGATAATTTCCCGGTCATGGGCTATTATGTTTTCTAATTCTATAATTTTTGTTATAGGAGAGTGTGTATTAAAGAATTATAATATAATCTAACCGCTTACCTTTTAGGTTGAAATAATTTATTAAAAAAATAACCATTGTTTTAATCCTATCCGTGGATCATATTTATATTTTTTGATA
Source organism: Gastrolobium villosum (assembly GCA_032173675.1). Lineage (NCBI taxonomy): Eukaryota > Viridiplantae > Streptophyta > Magnoliopsida > Fabales > Fabaceae > Gastrolobium > Gastrolobium villosum. The sequence goes on along the minus strand of JAVKPL010006524.1, from coordinate 227,494 downwards.
TTTAATTAGGGATTAATGTGTTTTATGTTATAGAAGATAATTTTATCTTTATATATATATATATATATATATATATATATATATATATATATATATAAAAGTGTGTGAGACTATATGAGGAGAAGAGTAAAAAAAATGAACATAACACAATTTTATATATGTGTAGGAGATGAGATAAACATGAAAAAACATTAATTCTATTTAACAAATTTCAATTACGAAAGATAAATTTGAAAGCTCGTAAAAGCTTAAAAGATCAGAAATAAAGAGCACCGGCACTGGGCCATTGGTACTAACTCCCCAGCCCAATGGTAAGTGCATGGTGGTGACTGACATTTTTATTGCATATTCGTTATAATGATTAGAATAATGAAATTTCTTAAGACTTAAATATTTGTTTTGGGACTATAGAATGAAAATAATTAAATTTTGAATTTGTGATGGTCAATAAAACCTTAACTCATTCAATAAATCAGCTGCATTCAGATAAAGCTTTAACATTATTAATTTTCTCATAATCCTATTTTATGTCAAAGACGTGGCATTATTTTATTTTTAAGACATTTAATAAAATTTGTAAGACTTCTAAATATGCACTCTGAATATATACTTTAACGTAAATCAAATTAAAATTATAATAATAAAACATAAAAGAATTCTTATGCATCTTTTGACTAAATTCACAATTGAGAAACAAAATTACATTGTGAAATCATCTACCTCAAACAATTTCATTCAAAATATTATAGGGATAAATGCCAAAACAAAGTAACGGGTATGTATGAACGGGGAGTTTCAAAAGGAAAAAGGAGACAAAAATATTGTATATTGCTTATGATGATAAATACAAAGTCGGATCCCAAAAAATAAATAAATACAAAGTCGGATCCCGTACCTGACTCCTCACATTTTTCATAAATACAATGTAAATTTTTTGCCTCTGATATCTTAACAGTATCCTTTATTCTATCAAAAAATGATTAGAAAGCTTCATAATAAATTAATATTTTTAGAAACTTATTTTTGAAATTGTAATTCAAGGCATAAAAGTAATTTATTTTTAAAATAAAAAATCCTTTCATTCTCTTCTTTGGGCATCTCGAAACAATTAAAACACTTGCACACCCACAAAATAAAAAAAAATACTATTCTAGTCCAGTAACTCGACGAATGATGAAACCTATGTTGCACCGACACGGGACACGACCCGACCAACAAACAAATTCCCAATTAAGGTAAAATTACCTTAACAGCAGAGGAATGAGATGCATCACATTTAGGATAAACCCATGTAGACAAGAGGATAGATGCAAATCAACAAGGTTCCCTTAGTCATACATAATAACAAAGCTCGAACATAAGTCAATCTTACATGAAAGCCTAATTTAGAAGTCTTCGAATCTTAAGACTAAATTACGTCTAGCAACAAACTACAACAGCAGAGCGAAAGCATGAAATAAGCAGATAAACATTGCTTCCTTGATCTCACAGGCATGCTTCAAAGGTGCTGTTGCTATTCTCTGCTTCATCAAGCATTTGCACAACCTGTGCAACACCATCTTCAATTTCCTTCCGGATGACTCCATCAGGCATGTCAAATGTCCTTCTTTTGATGGAAAGTGATCTTACAGCAGGCTGGGGATCAACCACATCAAGCATTGCTTCCAGCTCATCCACCATTGACCTCTTTGCAGATCTTATCATCCGATCAGCTCCCTACAAAGCAGGAAATGAGCAAACCTATTAGATAAACTGATAAATAGTAATATTTTGTTTGTTTATGCGTTGGACAATTGTCAAATATTTTTCTTAACTCTCCGGCTGATATACAGTTCCTTTCTTTTCTTTTGGCTAGTTCGCCATGATTAATCAGCAAAATTCTAAATATGCCCATTTTGTTTGCATCCTAACGGACTTGACTTTACACTAATTCTGTCTTTTCAGTCATATAATAGTACTCCAAAACTTACTTTGTGATGATTCATGTTCATCAGAATCATTGTTAAAACTTCACTAGAAATAAAGAGTTTTTTCGCTACTAATTCCTGATCCAAGTACAGAGACATGTAGCCAGGAAGCAGTATCCCGGGTGTCTGGATTATGAATCTTCAAACTGGTATTGTCCATATGAATTCTTCTAACACTATGTTGTGCTGTCTGGACTAAATAAAAGTGCACTACGGATTTACTATTAAATTAACATTCACATGTTCCAATGCTTAGCAATTCGAATGTCAGACAAAGCACAATCTATTCTGCAAAGAGATGTTCAGAAAGGGGAGATCACTACCTCAATTGCATCAACAGTGAGTAGCACTACAATGATTTTCTCAGAAAACCTCTGGCGTTCCTCTGCATCACGAGCTATATGACGTCGGTAGGAAAAATTATTGAACTGAGCTCTGATTTCCTTCAACTTAGATTTTGCGACAGCCAGTTCTCTGAGGGCACGAAGAGACTTTGACCTACGGACCAAATAAGCTTTAAAGCTGATCTGGATCAACAATGCAGCATCTTGAGGAGATAATTCCTTCCTCTTGCCTCTTTCATTTTGAATAGCTCCAAACCTCTTTGCAAATGCCTTACTCAACAAGGAAGTCAGAAAAAAAATAGAACTCAGCATACTCAAATGTTTCAATTTCTAAATATAGCAGCATTTATTTGTATGGATCTATAATCCATTAAAAACATACATTTGGTATAAAAGTGAAAAATAGCTAGTATCCCATTGGCTGAAAATCCAACACTTACAGACATGATTATTTGATTATACAGCACCATCTATCAGAAGAATATGTATCGAGGGCACAAAATTCATCCTTTGAAATTGAGTTTTAGACAAAAATCTCAGTCATCTGACATGATAAAAACAAATTAACAATGCATCTCCTACCCCCAGCACATAAAGCCAGACACAATTTTCAACAATGAGCAACCACTTACAGGAAAAATGCACAGTGTCAAAAAAATGAAAAGTTGCTTATTACGAAAAATGATTTTGCTTCATGTCAGACATTTTGAGTTTTAGTTTCACTTGAAAAGCTCGCAAATGCCCCCATTCTTTTTTTGGTTTGGAAAGCACAACAACACACTAAAGTCAAGACATTGAATGAAAATAAAAATGCATTTAAAAGTAAACTACTATAACTACTTATGCAAAACTATTGTCAGAAACATATATTATCCCATGCAGAACTATAATACTAGCAGATTTGGGCAGAAACGAAGCCACAAGAAATGGAGATTTTGCATGTAAAAAAAAGTATTACTCACCTAGAAATTTTGAAAGGTAGTTTCGATTAAAATCAATCTCCTGAACAGATCAATGAAACTTAAGAAATATAGACTTGCATGTTATTATGAATTTATATGGAACATATGCAACTTCTTGGGAATGAACTCTAAATCTTAAAAGAGAAATGCAAAAGCATGTACAAGCAATTAAATAGACCACATATGCAAGTTCGTGAACTTTGAAATGCAGGACACCTTTCAAAGATTATGTTCAAACACTATTGTTATGGACCTGTGTGAAAGGCCCGCGAAGTCGGCCCACTTCAGCAACCCGATGAGAGGCCCACGCAGTCAAGCCCATCACGTCAACCCGGCAGCACTCGAGCTCGGCACGTTACTTCTGGTAAAAGCTTAACGGATCACAGTTAAGGGAATGTAACGTTCGGCACGTTACATCTGGTAACGGCCGACCAAGCTGTAATGGCCCCCGCGCCATTACAGCTCAGCTCCACGTTTCAACCAGAGAAGCAGCCCCTATGAAAGGAAGGGCTCATCGACGGTAAAACACACACTATTGACTACTTTCACCCTCTTCACCACACTGACACTACAGTCATATTCTTTCTATTTGGTGATCAAGCTAGGTTTAGGGATATCTTTACAGTAGATACTCCTAACCAAGGCTATACGATCCAAAGTGACCAGTCAGCCTGATAAGGGCTGAACATTCCTGTCCCCAGGACAGAACAACTATAATTACATATTTGCACTTACTACGGATTTCATTAAGTCATGAATTACAATTCACAAATACGTGGGTAGCCAATAATGCTGATTTAACCCTAACTAGCCATACAGTGGGATAGAAATCCTATTCAAATTTTACAACTAAGTATTGACTATTTTTCTTAGATGCGTTCTTTTTCTTCTTCTAAATCATAGATTCTCATCTAAGTAACAAATGAAAGATCATGTGGCCCTAGCACAACATTTGATGTGCTCAGATGTGTTTGTTCCTTCAAAGAGAAAAGCCATAGAAAAAAAGGCATCAGTGAGATTATTCCGATAACATTAAAAACTGTCATAGAATTCTCTTTAGTTAACATCTGTGTACTTACTACATAGTGCATTTTAACATTTCCCCGAAGCACCGTTCAGTCCTCCAATCCCAAGCCTTAAAAGGGATTTTCAAGACTTAACCCTGCAATTTGCATGATGTTTTTGAAAACAGACACACTCTTTTGGTTTTTTTTTTTTTAAATGCACAGTGACCTCCAAAAGCACAAATCAGAGTTTACCTCAACTAATGTTTCAAGCTAAAACCAAACCATGTTCCCTACTTCATACATACATGTCTACGTAAATTTGCACCCAACAAAAAAGAGAGAAAGAAAAAAAATAAAGCCAAAAAGCCAAACAGAGAGGTTAACATCAAAGACGCAAAGATTAAGCAACATGGAAAGAGCTGAAGACACATAAGAAGTCAAACAAATCATAAGAAACGACGTCGCATTAAAAATATATCACTATCATATCACCTCAAAACTTAATCAGTAGCAACGAAACAAGATCACAAGCTCAAAAGGAAGCAAGAAACCCAACCTGTCTTAAAACGACGTCTCTATGACCACTCGGTTCTTGAATCTCCACAATGCGCAATCCATTTCCTTTCTTCTTATCCTTCACATTCTCCTTCACCTTCACCTTCTCCTTCTCCTTCTCCTTCTCCTTTTCCTTCTTCTCAGCATCACCACTTTCCACCTGAAACGTGTACTTCCTCGCGCTACCACTATCCTCTCCTCTTCCCTTGATCTCAGCCGTCCATTTAATGTTCTTCGCCACACCATTCACCTTCTTCTTCTTCTCTTCCTCAGCGATCTCCGCCTCCCATTTGTACTTCCTGTCAAACCCGTTCTTCTCCGCTCCCTTGATCTCAGCCGTCCACGTGTACTTCCGATCGCCGCCACTCTTCCCGGTTAGGAGCTTATCGAAACGCGACTCTAACTCCGCGACCCGATCGCACAGGCTCTGCAAGCACAACTCGGTCCCGAGTTGCCTCTCGACTCGCTGAACTCGCCGGTACGCAAGCGACGGCGCGCGATTGATGCGTACCAGATCTGTGACGGCGTCGAAGGGGCTCGGAAGCAGGAAGTGGTCGAGGTCGAGGGAGAGTGTATCTTCAACAATGAAGGAAGGGAAAGTTAGGGTTTCGAGTGGTGAAGAAGAGTAGCAGAAAGGTTCTTCGATGAGCTCAAATCGCCTGAGTCGACTCATGGTTGGGTGAGTGGAATCGGTAGCAACTCGTTTGAGAATAATGGGAATAGAATATTTAGTTGTGATGATGATCCATGCCGATGTTGAAAGGGAATGCGCTTAAAGCGATGGAAATGGAGAAGACGACAAACTAGTGAGGGGAACGAGGACAAGCCTGGAGTGGAAATGATGAGGGTATTTCGGGAAATTCAAGTCATGAAAACGACGGGGTTGTGCTGTTTTGTTATGACGGGTTAGGTGTGAACTCTGGGCGCCGCGCATTGAAATGACCAAAGTGGGGTCCTTTGTTGGATTAAATTACGGAGACACTCAGAATCTGCGATGCAGTGGTGCTTGGCCATGTGAGCTTTTCTGATATCTTGACCCCACCTCATTGGCATCATTTGACAAAATTTCATTCTTTTAAATTAAAGTTAACTTTACATTTAAGGGCAAACGTTTTCTTATGCAGCAGGCAAATGGATTTGTTTTCCTGCACTAACATAGAAATCCGTGTTTAACTTTTTTTCTTATTTTTTTTATAATAAAATGATGGGACCCATTGTTTCATGTATCGGTAGGAAGTTGGATAATTTTTCTGCCAAAGAGAAAAGTAAATCCCCTACATTTAAATGTCACTCGTTGCTATCATAGTATAAAAGGTTCTATAAGAGTTATTTTGTAAGAAAAGTGATTATATTATGTTATAAAAATTCATTTTATGTGTTGGAATTATTTTTGTTACGGGCCCCACAAAATATTATGTGTGTAGGAAAATTGTTACGGTTATGTTGAATGATAGATGATAAACCTTAATATAAATTTTCCAAGAGGAAGTATTTATGGAAGAAGAAGCCTCGGGTGAGTTTGGTAACGGACAAATTTATCAGGAAAACGTAATTAATGAGGAAATGGCACGAAAGCAAGTTTGATAAAAAAAAATTAAAAAAATATTTGGTTAACTGAAATATTATTGAAGAAATATTTGCAATAATATTATTGTGAAATTTTTTCATTACACCATTTTTCACTTCCCTATCCATATCCACTTCCCTATCCATATCCAAAATACTACATCTCATGGTGTATTTTGGAATATTGTTATTATGCCAAAAACCAACATAAATCATGTTTCCTATACTTCCAAGTTGCCTAATATTTTTTTTTTCAATAACTTGTACCAAACATGATATACACCAATGTCTAATCACACTTTTCCATCAAACTCAAAATAAAACCTATATCAAACCCACACTTAATATCATGTGTATATCTGTGAAAACTTATAGGGGAGAAGAAAAAAAAAATCTTGTCATTTAGTAATCACTTTTGTTTTATAAACTATATTATATATCACTAGCATAAAGTTAACGAAATGTGCCCCCATTACAGGTAACATTAGAGTAGAATTGTCAGCATTTTTCCTAATAAAAAGTGGAAACTTTGATAATCAGCTAGGAATTTTGCATCTATGTCGACTTTCCCAGCTCCCAACGGCTTGCACTTGCAGCTTGACAAATAATGCTCATATAATTGGTGGAATATAACATTTATTTCCCAAGGAATATCAATTATAAACCATATCACCATCCTTATTGTATTGTAGAAGTAAGTTACTTAAAGTTTTATAAAATACTAAATGTTTGAGCATCCAAATTTAACAACTCACTCTTAGTACCACCGTCATATTTATCACGGGGTACGACGATAATATTTATATTATGTATTATCGATAGTACATAATGTAAAGTATAAAAGTTGTTATTTTTTTTTCTAGGACAAAACGGTTGATGTGATGTGTTTCTATTAGTCCATTGTACCTTCACTTGTAAGTGGTGTTTGGTATGGAGAATGTGATAGAAATATTGGGAAAGTGGGGTGTGGAATTTTTGTTCACTGTATTTGGCACGGGGAATGTGATAAAAATACAAATATAATATTACGGGTTTATCATCTATCATTTAACATGATCACAAAAAATTTCGTACGCACACAACATTTTGTGGAGCCCACAGCAAAAGAAAAAAAAACTTCGGCACGCAAAATGAATCTCTATAACATAACACAATCACTTTTCCTACAACATAACTCTTATAAAACCCTAATATTATTCCTATAAATCTGTTTTTCAAGGTGACATTGGGGGTAAAAAATCTCCTTTGAGTGGTGGTATTATTTTTTGGGATTTGATTTTTTCATGTTGATAAATCATGAAAAATGTGTTACATTTTTTGGACAAAATTGTCCGGAGAGAAGACATGGAGTGTCTTAAAATTTGTGGCAAGAAACATGAAATCATCATTTTGCTTCAAAATCACATCAATATTTTATCACCAACCAAATACAACGTCAGTAAAATTAACTCAACTTTTCCGGTATAATTTTTGGCATATACCAAACATTTTTTCATAACTTACCTGGACAAAAATATTTACCATCATATTCCTAGAAATATTTTTTTCCTCATAAAAAAAATATCTCTTATACTAAAGACCCCCGCAGTATTCTAGATTTTTCACAAATTTAGGCATTGACAGTGATTGCAGACCATGAATGGAATTGGGGTAGTTCTCCGTTGACAAAATGTTGCAATTCACTCTTAATATGTTTTTTTCTTACATGTTGAGCGATGTGCATTTAAAACATTCCAGATAAGCATACTTCTAATTTGTGGCAAGAAACATGAAATTATCATTTTGACACCATTGATCAAAAATCACATTTGATATTTTATATGGAATGCAACCACAACACAATATCAGTAAAGATTATGGACTACAACTGGTTTGGAGTGTCATTTATTGGATGTTTCAAAGGTCTAAAAGTACAAGCCAACAATTTTGTGATGAATCTTACTGGATACTTGATTTCTTGAAAGATCCAAATTTTAAGTCCATGCAATTTGGAATGGAACCAGAATCATTTAGGCCTTTATAAGGTTATTAATGAGAAATAAACCACTCGATTCGGGCATCATATCATTAAGATTTTTCTGGGAGTGGACCACTGATGTTGTTGGAGAGATGGAACTCGATGAGATCCATTTATTGAAAGTTGAAACCATGTTGGAATTGTTCCTGATATTCCAAAATCTGATGTCTCAGAAACTGTCACAATTTTGCAAGTTGCATTTGAAGATTTGGCAAATGAAAAGGAGTTATTCTATTGGGTGTTTACTTCTTTGGGTTTTGTGCACATGACTAATGAATGCTATGTGCATTTATATTTTAGTAAATTTTTATTTATTTAGTTATTCCACATAAGCATACTTCTGGATAAAGTTGTATCATTTTAAAGGATGTAAAATAGTATCATTTTAAGATAGTGAAAGAGATATATCAGAGAGTAAGACAAAAAAATAAAGGTAGCTCACTGTGAGGGGATATAATTGTGGATAAACCAAAAGGATCATCCATTGCTTTCTTATAAATTTATAATAAGGATATTTTATTTTTTGACCAATTTTTATAGAAGGTAATTTTTCAGGTCCAATGTTGAATCATGTTATAATTAAATATTTTAAAAATTGATACATCCATCTTTTGTTTTTTGAAAGTTATAAAATATGAGTTGATTTGATTTAATAAACTTTTTTATATTATTTTAGTCGTATATAAATATAATTCTAATCCAAATTAGATTTGAGTAATTTAAATTGTTTAAATTTATATAGCCATTCAAATCATTTTACGTAAGGTAATAATGCAAATAATAATATTAAATCAGTTGAATTCATATATCTACTCCAATATTATTATTTTTTAAGTATTTTCAGCACCAAATGAAATAACATTAATTCAATCCATTCCTAGATTTTAATGATTCCAACCCAGTGTAAAATAGCCCAGAGTTCAGCTTGCAAAGGGGAGCAGGAACCATATAAAAATATAAAATTATTACTTATATTAATAAAAATTCACATAAGAAAAATATCCAGATAACAAATAATTTATATTTCTAAGCTTCCTCCCAATCTCTCAATTAAAATTGCAATATAAGTTTAATGCACATTTTGCTCTCTCATTAGAAACTGCACCATCAACATTTAATTTTAAAGAACCTTGAGGTGGAGCAATCCAGGCAATATACAGGATGTGACCATGAGGGGTATATAGGATCAACTTTTGTTAGCAATTTTCTGTTACAGCACAACTTAACTCTCCAATTGATTCAGCATACTTTTATTTACCAATTGATTCAGCAATACATCATTTTATTCTTATGTAACATGTAACATGACCTTATAAAATTTCTTACACACACAATATTTTATGGGGCCCGCAGAAAAAAAAAAAAATTCCGGCACACAAAATGAATCTCTATAACATAACACACATAATTTCATCTTAGTAATCATTCAAGACATTTATAATATAAATACAATATCTATGAATATTATATTTAATAATTGAGATTTAATTTGTTTATATTTTAAATTAAAGTATATCATCATTTAACATTTAGGCCCAACCCAAAGAAAATGTTAATAAGTAAAATTTAGCAGACCCAAAAAAAAGATTGGGTAGAAAACATTTGGGCCTACCCGCACAACGAACCGGGTTGGACAATCCAAATCCAAATTGAGATGAATGGGTAATTGACGAAGGTGAAGAGGGTTGGTTGAGTTGAGGTTGAGACTTGAGAGAATAGTGATTCAAATTTACAACTGAAGAGTGAGGAATCACAACCTCCACCGGCGAATCCTGTAACTGTCGGCGACGCTGAACACCCACACACAACGCCGATAGGTAAACCTAACGGACCAATTTTTATGCCTTTTGCTTAAACCCTACAATTTCAGCGTTTTATTATAATTACTGTTCATGTTTAGTTGTTTTGCTTGGTGAATGAATACATGACTTGTTCAGAAACCTTGAAGGAATTGGAATTTTGTGTGTGCTCAATTTAGGTTTTATTGATTTGATTGCGGTGGTTAATGTGAATACAGTGATGGAGAGTGCTTTTGCAAGTGCTTCTGCGATTACAGACCAAAGGCAAAAGATAGAGCAGTATAAGCACATACTTTCTGCTGTCATCTTATCCAATGACATTGGTCAGGCTAGGAGATTTATAGATCATAGTTAAGTTTCTCTTCTCTTTCTCATCTAGGGTTTTGTTTTTTGTTAGTTTTCCTCAATATCAAGCTCTTAAACCTTCACGTTTTTTCATCTTTCAGTGTTATCAGATGATGTTCCATTAGTTGTGTCACGGCAGCTTTTACAGACTTTTGCCCAAGAGTTAGGAAGGTTGCAGCCTGAGACACAGAAAGAGATTGCCCATTACACCCTTGCCCAGATTCAGCCCCGTGTTGTGTCATTTGAAGAACAGGTTTGAATTTTATGGATTCAGCTATGCTTGTAATATTTCCTTTCGGTTAATAGGAGACGTTAAATTGTTTATTACTCTTGCTATCTATTTAGTTATAATAGGAATTATATAACGGAGGCTGTTATACTTACCACCATTTTAGGTTTATTACTCTTGCTATCTATTTAGTTATCGTTAGATTAATTTAAAATCAACGGCAGATTATTTTTTCTCTTTTTGAACCGTTGATTTCCAATTTATCCAACAATAACCAAATAGGTAGTAAGAGTGGTAAGCCTAAAATGGTGGTAATTATAACCTTTCCCTTATAAAATTGAGAACTTGAGCAAAAAGACTAAAATAAAAATACTCCACTGGAAACATGCTTGTCGTTTTGTTGTCTACTCTTCATTTCGCTAACCGCCAATTGTCTCATGAGTTTTCATTTAGCTTCATAGATATTTCTCATTTACTCGTTTTGTCATTAACGTTCTGTGATACAAAAGGTATGCACAAAAAAAGAAGTTAATTTAGTTATTTTAGACACAACTTTTTTTCTTAAGGTCATCGGTTTGAATCCGGGAAGCAGTTTCTTTTTGAATATGTAATGGTAAACTTGCCTACAAGGATCGCTCTCACCCCTTCCCTTGTTAATTGGGGTTTAATGGGAAGTGGTTTTTTTCTTTCTTGGCACGATTATAAAAATTATAGCGGGGTGGTGGCGGGGAGAGGACAAAATCACTCTTTTGCTATCAGAATCAGAAATTTAGTTATGCATTCAAATACTATCTAAAAAGTATTTCATTTGCTATGTCAATCATTAGGGTTTTCAATGTGTAGAGAAGTTGATTGAGAAAATAAGTCTTAAAAAAAACAAATAAATTAGTCTCTGTTGAGTTGGACATAATGCGTGAGGAAACATTTTATTGTAATAGTCGATGTTCCTTGAATAATAAAGAAAAGAAAAAAATACCCTCGTTTCAGTATGTATTTTTATTTTAATCCATCACCCAGTTCATGTTTAAGCATACATTTTCCCTTCCTCTTGTATTTTGTTCAATGGATTCAATTTCCCAAACTCTGATTGTCATTTGTTGTTTTCTTATAGGTTTTAGTTATTAGAGAGAAACTTGCTGAGCTTTATGAATCTGAGGAGCAATGGTCAAAAGCAGCTCAAATGCTCAGTGGTATTGACCTAGATTCGGGAATGAGGTCTAAGATAATTTCTAACCTCTCACATTTATTTGCTTGCGTAAACTATTATAATTCAGCCAAAATTGAAAATGTCTCCTTTTACTATTTTGATTTTGATTTTTTTTTATCAGGGTGATTGATGATACATTCAGGTTGTCTAAGTGTGTCCAAATTGCTCGTTTATATCTCGAGGTATTGACCTTTTTGTGCAAGTATATTCAAATTTGAGTGATGAAGTGGCTAAGACCATATTGGGAGTCATAACAAGCCACAAAAGAGCATATGTATTCATATCTATATTAATCTATAATGTTCAGTGTTTTAAACTGTGTCTTACATATTCTTCTCCTGCATCTTCAATAAGGCGAATATTTTTTTAATTGGAATGTTCACTTTTCTCATGCTCTTGTACATATATAAAAGGAACAATTTTAATGCTGCAAGTATGCAGATGGTTGTTCCTCTTTAAATACGGTTGGTGTATTTGATATTATTGCCAGTATCATAAAATTTATTTGAAAATTGAATTTTTTTATTTTTATTTTTTTAAACAGGATGATGATGCTGTTAATGCTGAAGCTTTTATTAATAAAGCATCATTCTTGGTTAGCAGCAGTCAGCATGAAGTACTGAATTTACAGTACAAGGTTTGAAAATGATAGCTGCTGAAGGATTGCTGAGCTAAAAGATGCATACTTGAGCCTTTTCATATTTGTTTCTCCTTTTTTTCTGTTAGGTTTGCTATGCAAGGATCTTAGATTTGAAGAGGAAGTTCTTGGAAGCAGCTTTACGATATTATGATATATCTCAAATTGAGAAAAGGCAAATAGGAGAGGAGTATGTACTTTACATTTTTAATTAATCCCTCTTAAGTTTTCATAATATCTTTGGCATGTGTTCAACGTTGTTTATGAGTAATATTTAGCATGCTATGGTGGTTAACCAGTTATCACATGTGCACTTTTTTATAACAGGGAGATTAATGAGGAAGCACTTGAGCAAGCTCTATCTGCTGCTGTTACATGCACAATATTGGCAGCGGCAGGACCTCAACGATCCCGTGTTCTTGCCACATTGTACAAGGTAAATGCTTCAATCATAAAATAATATACAAATGTGAAATTTCTGCTTGTAATTGTCAAATCTTATCACATTAATGTTTGTGAGCTTGGATTAGGATGAACGGTGTTCTAAGTTGAAGATCTATCCAATACTGCAGAAGGTCTTTCTCTCTCTCTCGCTTGCTTCTTTTCTCTCTTATGTCTTTCCACACTGATCATATAACGGGAATCCCTTCTATATCAGGTGTACTTGGAGAGAATTCTTAGAAAGCCAGAAATTGATGCATTTGCTGAAGAATTGAAACCACATCAGGTTATATAAGTTTATATTCTATCTTTATATTTTTGGAAGGCATAGTGGGTATGTCTCAGCTTTTACTTTTCCCACAGAAAGCTTTTCTTCCAGATAATTTCACTGTGCTGGACCGTGCTATGATTGAGCATAATCTTCTGAGTGCAAGCAAACTTTATACTAATATCAGGTTTGAGAAATTATACTATCTGTCTATTGTTTCCTTATGGCTAGATTATTTATTCTATCAGGTTATATGCCTTTTAAGCTGCCTGTATGCCTCTCTTGTAGTTTTGATGAGTTAGGCACGCTGTTGGGGATCCCACCTCACAAGGTATAGAATTTTGTCTACCGTTATACTTATTTTTCAGTAAAGATCAATGAATAGCAGAGCCTCTTATAGAAAGATGCATAATTCTCTATTGAATTTACCATTTCATGTTTCTGGCATACGTTCCTTTTTTGTGGCAAAGATTTATTTTAATTTAATCATTGGATTTAAATAATGAAAAAATGTTCAACAACCAAAAGGTGTGGCATGCTGATAATAGCTCATATGTAAGTTACTGAACAAGATGGTTACTGACGTGGAAATTGCTCCTGGAAGTTTTTTTTTCTTGTTCGATGTTCATAGAATGTTAAATTCCTTATATTTTAGTCCATGCATGCTTGTTCTGATTTTTTTCTTCTAATTATTTTGCTTTCAGGCCGAGAAGATAGCATCAAGAATGATTTATGAGGATAGGATGAAGGGATCTATTGATCAGGTATAAATAACCATTACGACCTCTTAGTTTATAAAATTACTCTACAAAGAAATAGACATAATAATTGAAGGAATCTTCTCGTTGGACTGCTGAATGGGAACTAAGGAAGAGGTTTGGTGGATGATGTAGGGGGAGAGTTATTGGCTGCTCTGAGAACAACGAAAACATTGTTGAGAGAGAGAGATAGAAGGGTCATAAACATTATATCAGACCTATTGTTAACCTCTTTTAAAAGTTATGGTCAATTTTTGAATGATTTATTGCAGGTTGAAGCTGTCATACATTTTGACGATGACACTGAAGAGTTGCAACGATGGGACCAGCAGGTAAATTTTTTAATCTGATAACTCTGGATGCAGCAGCCATTGGTGGATTAAATTGATAATCAGGGTATCACACACCCACGTTTGTTGCAGCTACATAAAGTTTTGTGTGATTTGAATATTATGTTTTCATTGATATATCATATAGCATATATTTGGATTTTTTTAGTAAAATATAAATAGCTAAAACTTTGATAAATTGAGCTCTGTAAATTGTTCTTATTGTTTTCAATTTAATGTTTTTTTGATGAATGAATCTTTCAGAAATGTATAAATTGATTTTGACTCTAGGTTTCGGATATAATCAATTCCTATGGGCCTTAAGAAAACATGAATTAGAAAATTAATTAGTTGTACTTGGTAGGTTACATCTTCTGATCATGTATGTTTTGCTGGTTTAGAAAACCCTCCTCAACCTTTTAATTATGATGGTGTGTCATTGCAGATTGTGGGCCTGTGTCAAGCTCTCAACGATGTTTTGGATAGCATGGCCAAGAAGGGTTTTCCAGTTCCTGTATAACGTGGATGATTGACATTTTCTTTGTTAATACATTCTTAGTAAAGCATCTTTTTTTTGTAATTTTTTGTGAACTTCACCATACATGTACTAACATTAATTCCCTCATATATTAGATTCCAGATTCCGTTTATCCAAGGCCTTGGTTACTGCTTCTGCTTAATGAGTTTCTGCATTCATCTCGATTGTGCTTTTGGAAACGGTGTTTTACGTTATGTATTTCTTATCTATTGCATTTGATCAGCAACTTCATTAGTGAAAAAAAATGGTTGCTGGTTTCATCAGATTCAATAACATCTGCAGGGCTAGTCCAAAATAAAAGTAGGGAATTCTTGTGTGTAATTTGCACTATTTATAAAAATACAGCTAGCAAATACGCATGTAAATTCGGGACAATATAGTAATTCGGAAATATGTCGAATTCTAAAATTATGAGATAAAATTTATTTAGAATATAACAAAATAAAAATTCAACAGAAAAATATTCTAAATTAGAATAAAGATATATTATGGCTAAAACTTCTTTGAATAATATAAGGAAAAGTATATATGAGATTTTAGATGTATCTATCATGGTAAAGTAATCGTTTTAAAATATAGGTGCTTCATAGCAATACAGACAACCGTTGGATAAAGCCATGTTCAGATAGTAAGTATTTTTGGGGAGAGCGTTTTACTATTTTTGGGGAGAGCGTTTTACAAGAGTTATGTTGTAGGAAAAGTGATTGTGTAATATATTTGTTTTGCGTGTTTTTTTAGTGTGGGCCCACAAAATGTAATGTTATATGTGTAAGAAATTTTGGTTATGTCATGTTAAATGATGAATGCAAATTCTGTAGAAAAAAACATCGAAAGCCCATCCATTCAAGTCACATTTAGTTTTGTATATACATAACAATATAACATACAGACTGAACTGATCTAAATCCAAATTACAAAATTACATCAACTATGTGTAGTAGGAGTCTAGTAGAAGATCTAAAAAGAAAATTAAGTGTACAATGGATATTGAGATGAAAAATTTACCATTTAAAAGGCTTCCTACTTCTAGGTTGGAATGGTAAAACTTGTTCGTTCAACATGGTGAAAGCAACCAGAAAAATTCACCATAATGAAGCCCATAAAAATCATGCCAAGGACAACCCCACCAGCAAGTGCACAACATTTCTTCCCAAATGCACTGTCTCTTCTTCTTTCTTCTCTTTCCAATTCATTATCCTTCCTTTCCTTCTCTGTTTTTTCAAGTAAACCACCATCAAATTTCACAAGTTCCTTATCTCCAGCAAAGTCTTCAAAAAAGTCCTCTGCATCTTCATAAACAAAAGTCCCTGTCTTTTTCTCATCCTTAACATAACCATTAAATTCTACCATAGCCTTCTCACCAATGAAACCCTTAAAAAGCTTTTCTGGGTCTTCAAAAACAATCATCTCAGTATCATCAAGAGCCTCACCATCATCATTCAAACAAGACTCAGTGCAAGAGCAAGTAGAGTCCTTGTCAAAATCTTCACATGAGAATGTTCTGAAAGCGTCCCATTCATGAAAAGCCTTATCCAATGCTGCTAGCCTCTGTGAAATGTGTTGCAAATGATGGGGTTTTGATGGATGAGACGCAACTTCAGCAGATAACAGATTCCCAATGAAAACAAATTTCTGTTCGATATCCTTAGAAAGAGAGTCATGGGATTGAGTATCTGGGCCACGCAGTTTCGCCTCATTGAGTATAGATTCTAGTTCTTGGAGTTTTGCCTGCAAGATTGTGTATCTCTTTGTCATTTTCTTTGCAAATCAACACAAATGGTTTTTGTTTTGAACGGTTACTTTTCTCTCTTCACACTTCAAAGAGTGGCTTTTGTGTTTGTGGAAACGGTTCCAGTTCTCTTATAGGTTGTAACTGTAACAACATTAATTCAACCGTTTTCTATCTTCATAGGACCGACAAACCTGAATCTTGCTTTTTTCTTTTTTAATTTATAGCATTTATCATTTAAAATCATTTCTTATGTCATTTTACACACAATATCACAAAGTAAATTTTTTTATTTAAAATTTAAATTAAAAAAAGTCACTCACTCTCTCCCGTGATTTTTCATTTCTTGTGTCATCTCTCTATTAAATAGATAGGTGTGATATAAGAAAATTTTCGAGAAAATTAATCCCCTTAAAATTATTATCATGCCTATGTGCCTTTTTTTTTTCTACAAAATGTTGTGATAGGATTTTTTTTTTTTTGGAGATACAGAAAGTTGTTTTATCATGTTAAATGATAGATGATAAACTTATTAAAATAACATAACTTATGTCATTTAAAATTACAAACATCAAACCCTATATATTATTATCATGCCTATCAAACCGTATTTTTTTTTATGGAGAATTGAAATCTCATGTTGTAGAGATAAAAAGCATGTGGAACACATGTGTTAGAAAAAAATTATATGTAGGACCCATGTCAGCATATAAATCGAAGGGTGTGTAGTAAAATTGTAATTCTCATGTTAAATGAGAATTATAAAACTTTTTTTTATTTGAGATAATTATTTGATTTCATGTATTTCTTTGTTTACCTTCGATGATGAATTGATGACTACTAGTAAAAGGTCATTAGTGATAAACAAATACAAATGTTGGTTGACACATTGAACTTACAATGTGAAGTTTTGTTTAAATTACTAATTATTATTATTGGCCTTTTCTAATGGGAAGAGGTGTTAGTGCGTTTTTATACTCACGGCAATAAATTATATTGCTTTACGGCTTTCAATCATCTTTTGAATCAAGAACAGCATTGTGTTCATCGAGAAGAAAATAAATTAAAAAAAGAGAGTAAGGGCAGCATGCCAACTTAGCATTCAATAACAACTAATGTTGCTCTAACAATTTTGATTTTACTATTGGTGAGACAACTAATATTATTGTTTCAATAACCAAATTATTCATAAAGCATACATATAAAAGTTCAAAACATGAACGAAAAACTTAATTTTTCATTTTTTCACTGAGGAATCATTTTTTTTACTTAAAAAAAGAAGCCCAAAACTTAGCCACTGGTGAGTGACCATAAATTGCATAATACTGATGCAAGAAAAAAAAAGTATGAAATTATAATAAGTTAATCACAGCTAAAATAATTATTTAACTTATTTGTAGTTTATAAAAAGAGAGAGGTCATATTTACTACATTTTTTTTCTAACTACTTGTTACTACTAAATCTTAATCTTTGATTTTCATCAATCTAACGGTTATAATTTATCCGAATTAATAAATGTAACCTAATAAATTATAGCCGTTAGATTGACGGAAATCAACGATTACAATTTGATAGTAACAAGTAGTAAGAAGAAAAATACTAACTATAATCTTACCCCTATAAAAATAATGATACTAGATAATTAAATAGGCAAAAAAATAATTTATTATTTTTTAATAAAAATTATGAAAAAATAGTCGTTTTAAAATTAATTACGAAAATATAGCAGTTTGTATGTTCCAATATAGAGAAACACGTCATGTGGGGCGTGACCATACCAAAATTTGGGCATAGAGAGACTGATACTAGATAATTAAATATGTCAATATTCTTAGTAAAACTTTAGTCAAGGAAATTTTTTAAATATATTATATATATATATATATATATATATATATATATATATATATATATATATATATATGGAAAAAAATATTTCTACAGCCACTTATCATTTCGTAAGTTGCTTGAGATAATTTTATCTCCGGCTACTAAATCATAACCGTATAAAGATGGATCAATGGTGATAAAGGAAGAGAGAAAAAAAGAAATCATAACCATTTAAAGATAAATCAATTAATATAAAAAAATAAATAAATAAAACGATATAATTTTGTGCCGGCCAAACATAAACTTATTTTAAATTGTTGGAGAAATATTTTTCCCTCAATTTAGTAATAATTATACAATAACAATAATAATTGCATTTTAATGTAAAATAAAAAAATGTTACTATGTACATATTTTAAAAATTTTACTTTTATCTTTTTGTTATTATTATTATTATTATTATAAAAGCATCCTTATAAATATCTTAATTATGTTGTAAGTAAGATATTTAACTAAACTCTAATTAATCGAGATGTGAACGAAAATACTCAAAAAGAGAATCGATAGTATGGTCCATGATTCCCTTTGTCCCTTGTGTTGTGTTTATATATTTCGCCAAGGGTTGATGTGTGTGGTGGGGTTGACAAAGGGGAACGTGCACTTGAAGGAAGGAAATATTAACAGCGAGAGCAACAACTCCTAACTCCAAACCTTTCTTTCGTTCCTCCTCCGTCAATCTCTTTCAGAATTTCCCAAATTTCTCGGAGGGAGGAAGAAGACATGGTTTTGTCTCAGAAGCTTCACGAAGCTTTCAAAGGCACTGTGGAGAGGATCACAGGCCCCCGAACCGTTTCCGCCTTCAAAGAAAAAGGAGTTCTCAGTGTCTCCGAGTTCGTTATCGCCGGCGATAATCTTGTTGCCAAATGCCCCACCTGGTCCTGGTAATTTCTTTCACCTTTATAATTTTCAAGTTTTCTCCTTTTCCTAATTTGGGGTCTGTTACATGATCATTTCTCTAATGGGTATTTTTGGATATTTAAATTGAAATTGCTTCTTTTAGCCAAAAAAAATTGTACCTTTCAGAAGGGATTTCGATCATCAGTGTTTTTTCCTTGTACATATTGAATGATTTTTGTTGAAACAGATGAGAGGGACCCTTTGGAAGATGTCATGTGTGTGTTGTTGTTCATTACCTATTAGCAAATATAGAAATTGCTCAAGCATGTGAGTTATGACAATTGCAAAAGCTCTTACTAGTTGTTGAATTATAGGGAATCGGGTGAGCCAAGCAAGAGGAAGCCATATTTACCACCTGATAAACAATTCTTAATTACTAGAAATGGTAAGAGTTAAGATCTGAGAATGCCTTTTACATTATTAGTGTTCTTTGTTTCTGTTATTTTTTCCTCTCCTGAAAGTAAGCAGTAGTGTTAGAGATATATAGTCTTACATTGGTTGTGTCTGCAACTATTGTGGAGTTTATAAGGCCTTGGCCACTCCCACCATTTGAGCTAGCTTTTGGGATGGTGTATCCCAAGGTTCTTTACATGGTATCAGAGCCTCACCGTCCCCCACTTTAAAGTGGAATTAAAAACAAAAGCACACAAGGTAAACCAAAAATTGGGCCTGTGCGTAATTCACGCTTCAAGCCCAAAGGGCTCTCGTGTGAGGGGGCGTATTGAGATATATAGTCCCACATTGGTTGTATGTGCAACTAATGTGAAATTTATAAGGCCTTGGGCACTCTCATCCTTTGAGCTAGCTTTTGAGGTGGTGTATCTCAAGGTTCTTTACAAGTAGTGATGATTGTATTTATTTCCCCATAATTATCATGCATTTGTGAGCCTATCTTAAATCCTGTCCTGTTAACAGTACCTTGTCTACGGAGAGCTACATCTGTTGAAGAAGAATACGAAGCTGCCGGAGGGGAAGTTTTACTTGACGATGAAGATAATGATGGGTGGCTAGCAACTCATGGGAAACCTAAAGGTATATATTGCTATTGGACTGGAGGCATGTATTTTGTGCTTTGGCTTTGATCTTTTGATCTTGCACCTTTGCATTTATTTATTTATTTTAGAAACCAAATCGGACGAGGATGAGGATTTTCCTTCCATGGAAAGCCTAGAAATCAGCAAAAAGAATTCTATTAAGCAAATTCCTACCTACATGGGAGGTGAGGAGGAAGAAGATATTCCAGATATGGCAGAGTTTGAAGAAACTGACAACATTATAACAGATCCTGTAAGTTAATACCACGTTTTTGGAAGCATGATTGCAGTTTTCTTACTTTTATTACATCAATTTCAGACTAAAAGGTTAAAGATTTATTAAATCGAATGAAGGAGAATAGACATATACAGTCTGCTATGTGCTGATGTTTTGTCACGATATGTATTTAGTAAGAGTCTTATTATGCTGATCTTTCCTAGCAATATTTTTATTTAAAAAGCAAGCGCCGGTAAGAAATATGTATGTAGAAAAATAATTTGGGAAGAGAGATCCTGGTAGCATGTATGCTGCTTCATAGTAGTGTCATTTGAGGATACATTTGAGATTTTAGGGGTCAACAATTTTTCAGAATAATCTTCATGCATATGATCAAGTGGAAACCTAAATATCTATCTTTTTCTTTTGTTTATTATGATTGCCATGCTTTTCCCTTACCTTGTCCTTTTAGAAGGCTATATATTTATCTTGTCAAATGTCTGAAATGCTTTATTCAAATTCAGTTGCCATTAACTGTCAAATACCCATAATCAGTTCTGTGAACATGAACTGTGAGATATAGGTGCGTCATTACAACCTCTTTGAGCATTTACAATGAACCCTAGAATGACCCCAGAACCACATGTTAATGCGGCATAGTTTCTCAATTCTTCATTCTTACTTAAAAAATATGATGGCTGAGGAGTTCATTTGGGTTATATGATTGTTTCACTAGGTAGGCCATGACACACCTGAATGTGAGCCCTAATTGAATTTTCATTTTAACTTAAGTAGTTTCTATTATTTACATAATTTGTAATAATATTTCATATAATTTCTCTGTTAGTTTTATTTATTTATTTTTAGCAATGTACTTTTGTTGATTCCTTCTTTTTTGATACTGACTTAAGTAATGTGATTTGTGTCATTTACTTGTTCTTATGCTAAATGGAGGCCACTCTTCAGTCAACATATTTAGTGGCTCATGAACCTGATGATGATAATATTCTTCGAACCCGAACTTATGACGTCAGCGTCACGTAAGATGAGTTTCTATATAAATGTTCTTGATTGTCATTTGATGCCTGCTACTATCTACTTTGAGCCTTCAACTGGGTTTATTAAATCTCTCCCTCTAGGTAACAAATGCTTTATGATTTTAATATCTATAGTGCAAATGGTTGGAGTAGAGTTCTTGCTTCTTTTAGGGTGGTGTCTCTTTTCCCCTAAACTTGTTATAAAATAGGATTATGTTTATGGCCTCTGTTTGATGCTTTGATCGTGGCTACTTCAACGAAATTGCTATTTATGATACGATGAAAGATTGCGTTGCCTTGCTGCATTCTTGAGTTTTTTTCTTCAAATTCCTTGTTGTGTCTCTTGTTTGGTTCTGTTGCTTTATTTAGAAAACGAGACGATTTCAAAATTGTTACCAGTTATGAATAGTTATTTGAGGATGAAAATAATCATCTTTAAACTGAATCTAATTTATGGTTTTTAATAATTACAAACGGGATATGCATTACCAAACAGTTTTTTTTTTGGATGGTTTATGAGGACAGGAACCACAGAAGTGTTAGAATTTTCTTTTTTGGAGGATATTTTATCCTCTCATATTCTACTTGCCCTCTTTTCTGCGCCATAACTTGTTTTTCTATCCCCCATCCCAAAAAAATAAAATAAAATATATCTGCTTCATATTGGAAACAAATAGTTTTCTGGCAATGATTTTAAAAGGTGGATTTTGTTCATTTTGCAGGTATGATAAATATTATCAAACACCTCGAGTATGGCTTACTGGGTATGATGAGGTTTGTTTTATTCACTTGATCCTTGTAGGTTGTAACTATATATTCAGTTTCTTTTGGCCGGTCTATTGGGCAATGATAGCTACTAGAAATAGCATTAATGATTTAATCTAGTGAATATAACCTGATGTATCCAGCCAAAAAAAAAAAGAGACCTGATCCTTAACTTGCGGATGAACGATAATGAATGTATTATTCCTATTTTGATGAATAAAGATGGAATCATTTGCATAGTTCCCCTGTCATCTATGAAGCACGGGCAGGGCTGAAATGGAGCTGTTTCTGACCTTAATGCCAAACTTGGAAATTTCTCAATTGTATTTTCATTTGATGACTTGATGCTTTTATTATTTAGGTTAAATCTTTGCAAGAAACATCTAAACCGTTTATTATTTCCAATTTTATACCTTGGACACTTTTTTTTTTTTTTTTTTTTTGTAATAATACCTTGGACACTTAGTGTACTGGTTTGGTGATTCCATCTTTCATTTTGTGGCAGTCAAGAATGCTTTTGCAACCTGAACTTGTCCTTGAAGATGTTAGTCAAGACCATGCACGCAAAACGGTGAGATATGGCAAATGAATTGCTAAAATTTATGTCAGTATGTTGTTTTTCTAACTAGAAATATCGCAGGTAACGATTGAGGACCACCCTCACTTGCCTGGGAAGCATGCATCTATTCATCCATGTAAACATGGAGCAGTGATGAAAAAAATCATTGATGTGTCAATGTCATGTGGAGTTGAGCCTGAAGTTGACAAGTAAACCCTTTCTGTCCTTACTATCATTTGGAGATACAACTAATCCATATGATATAAATTAGCATTTTCTCTTATTAGATGTGACTACTGGTAACACATGCTGTGACAGCATCCATACAAGTATTATTTACCAATTAGCTACCCTAATTATATCTTCTATTAATGAGCTAGGTAAGATCTGACAAATGACAAAAGATTAAACCTGATGTTTTGGAGCTTATTGTCAAGCATGTCTATGTTTTTTTCCTGATTAATAATTTATCTTTTGCCTTTTGTTTCCTTATATTATTTGGACATTTGATCTTTCATTCATGTCTCTAATAAGTAATAACAATTGCTGAGTTGTCTGAAATCTAGTACAACTCTCTGCTTGGGGTGTCATATTGAATTCCAAAACAAGTGTACTGATTCTACTGAATTGATAATGCTATCAATCATATGATAGCTTGCATTATATTTTGATGACATGTGGGTGATGTCCTTTAATTTTTAATGGAGAGATCACCCAATCGAATAAATCTTTGGTATTACTGCTGTACCAAAGATCCAGTGCATCCCACCAACGAAAATATTACATGTCAACTAATTTTATTTTTTTTCTATCAAATTTTTTCTCTTTCCTCTGATGTGTACTGCTCTCATTGATGAGATGTGCATTTTGCTGTAGTAAATTCATACGCCCGATAACGTGCATCTTGCTAGTATTCAGTAAAGTATTCAACCCAAACTTGGTATGGTGCTTCTGAATTCAATCCCACTTAGGAAGGCTTGATATAATGATGCTATTTTCCTTGTAGTGGAATGCTTAATAATTTTGCAAGCATGAGTTTATATAGCGCACTTGATGTTGAAAAGTGATTTTGTATACGTAGTTGCTGCTATCTTCTTAAATTTTAAACATCCCCTCAAGGATAAAGGTCTAGTTCATGAGTCTAACGCATAATACTTGTTCCTAATAACTGCAGTATATGTGACATGACATAATCACTGATACTTATTTCTGTAGGTATCTATTCTTATTCTTGAAATTCATGGCCTCTGTAATTCCGACAATCGAGTATGATTACACCATGGACTTTGATCTCGGTAGCTCCAGCAATTGAAATGGTAATTGTGATTATTATTTGTGTTTTGTTATCGTCTGAATTCTGTAATATTTCCTATTATTCAAATGCTGCTTCACAAATGATGTTGCATTCTACGGATTCTTTCTCTTTCTCACATATCTCTCGGCTAGGGTGAACAATGTTCTCTCAAGTATTACATGTGTCTTGTCTTGTTACCTCTATGAGCTGAACTGAACTGGATTTGAAAGGGGATGAACCGGAGCAGTGATAAAATTGTTCCTTCAATCATGAGTTCGAATCCAGAAAACAGTCTCTTTGCAATTATGCAAGGATGACTGCGTACAAGGATTTCCTTCACCCCACACTCGCTAGTCGAGTTTAACGGGGAGTGTTTTTTTTTTTTTTGCTGCGTCAATAAACATGAATATAGTGGTTCTTGCCTTGAAGTGGAAACCTGTATTTGTGTTTTTTCCTTGGTAGCTTAATAACACTTTTTTTCTTTTTTTCTTTTTTTTTTGGCATCTTTATTGGGCATAATTGTAGCCTTGCTAGGACACTGATAGTTATATGTTCGCTTTTTTAATAGCAGATATTAGTCACTGTGATCATTTGTACTTTTTGGGTTTTTCAGATGGTAGCTGCTTGGTCAAGTATAACTCGGGCATATTCTCCCATTGTTGGTTTTCATTGATCCATTGACACGAACAATTTTTTTTTTTCCCTTCTCTTTTCTGCGCTTCTTAAAACTCAGTGCAATTATGACCCAGTAAGTGTACGTGTCATGTAAACTAATAATAGCCATGTAAGTCGTGAGTGCCTCCTGTATACAAATTTCCTTTGAGATGTGTACATAATTGACATGCCACTTGTAAGACTATCTCACCGTTGTTTCTCCCTATAATATAGACTATGGTGGACTTGGAAGTTTCTTGTACTTGTCGTTGTGCTAAATAGGCCCTTCATATGTTTGGAGGCTTGGTTTGGTGGTGAAGGAAAGAAAAATTATATGAGACAAATAATATTCCATTGTAAATGATGCATAATCGTCCGTGAAGGATCAAAAGTCTAGAATGGCGAACAAACCTTGGTTATTACGTTGCTTAATAGGAATAAAGTATTATTGTTTATGTGGATCTTATGGTTATTGTTGAACTTATTTTCATGTTGTGATTTATGTTGCACGGGATACGACATAATACTCCGTTAATTCTAAAAAAATATTAGATTTTTATACGTTAGGACACGTTTTGATGTTAAATAATATTTTTAATTTATGTAGTGTAGATATTTTATTTAATATTCAATAATTCAAAAAAAAAGCTAAATTTATAATACTAATCAATTTTGCAAAAAAAAATAAGATATCCTAAATATTTATATTAAATGTAATAAAATGGTAATCGTAAATAAAAAATTTAATAGTTGGAACTGAAAATGCAACACAATCTTTGAATTCTTTTTTACGTGTTTGAAGTATCGAGAAGTTTCAGATACGACACGTCAATGTTTTTGAAGTGTACATGTTTCACATGCTGTCATTATGCGGTGGGGTCGATTTGCTTTGTAATATTGTTAATATTCAGATATTGTTGCTTGAATTGTACCGTTCGTGTGAAACAAAATAAAAAGTAGGATAAAGGAGAAGAGAAGAGACAGCATGTATGCCTATGCCTGATTAACGAAGCTGTAATATAAACTATTTATTTGCCCTGGGTTGTTTAAATCAAATTTTTATAATTATAAATTTTTATTTAATACATAAATATTTTGAATTAATCTGTTTCGCTTTTAAAAAAATATAATTAAAAGAACTCCTATTTAAAAAATATTTAAAGTTATTTATTTTGAAATTATTTTAAAAATCATCTTTCATTTTTCTAGTTATGTAAAAATATATATTTAAAATTAAGAATATTATTTAAGATAAATAAAAGATGTATTAGATAAATAAATGATTTATATTAATTTTTTTAAAAATATTATAATAATATCAATAAAATAAATAAATAAAAAATAAATTAATATTTGAGCTAAATAAATAAATAAATTAGTTAGTGATTGGGATATTTTTCATCGTAGCCCCAACAACACTCGTATGTTTTGGGTTAATATGGGTTAACCGCGGGCCGGCCCATTCTTTTTATCAAAACCCTAGATCCATAATTTCCTTTCCTTTTCGTTTTTCTTCTTCTTCTTCACGAGCACTCACACCAGTTCCGATTTCTTCTTCTTCTCCGGGTTCTCCTTCTTCGCAGTCGATAGGTCTTCTGATTTATTCTTTCTTCTACTCGTTCTTCTTCTTCGTCACAGAGGTATGGTTTAGCGTTATGCTATAACTGTTTTGCATTGGTTATCAGAATAATATAGGATTCTGAGAGCTTCTATGATTGTTGTTATTATTTCTCAAAATCTTATTTCTGTTAGGCCTTGCTTCTAAGTTTGAATACCCATTCTGAGGCACTTGATTTGCTGAAAGATTAGTGTTGTGCTCCATCAGTTATCAGTTCAATAAATAGAGTATCAGAATTATCTAGAGTTCTGCAACAATGCATTATCAAATTTCAAATGTTCTACCTTAGAGAAAGATAACCGCGTATTCCTTGCAGAATGTAGATTGATTTCGATTGCTATTTTATGTTATATTTATTGGTGTGTGGGATTGTAAATGAGAGCTTCTCTGTAAAATCACAGCAGCTGAGTTTGTTTTTTCCTTTTTGTAAATGAGATCTTATGATGTTATATTCATTGTGGGATTGTTATATGTTGCTTTTTGGCTGCTAAAAGCTATGAAGCACCGATACGCGATACGTTTTTGATACAGCCTACCAAACAATACGATTTTTGGTTTGCGGGCTGGACAAAATTTTCTGCCTAATTGTTTTTTGGTAACCTGTGGGATTGTATGATGTTTTGGCTCGTTTGGGCTGTTTAATATGTTGAAATTGATGGCTCTAAGAAGAAGCAAGTTGAACTTGAACCCTAATTGTTGCAGAAGCAGATTGGAGAGAAAGAAGGGGAAGTATGAGGCCAATTTTGATGAAAGGCCATGAGAGGCCATTGACATTCCTCAAGTACAACAGAGACGGGGATCTCCTTTTCTCTTGTGCAAAGGACCACAACCCCACCGTGTGGTTTGCCGACAACGGCGAACGCTTGGGCACTTATCGAGGCCACAACGGTGCTGTTTGGTGCTGCGATGTCTCAAGCAAGTTCCTCATCATTTATATTTTCAATTTATCTTTTTTTTTACCATAATAATAATATGAATATGGTTTCATGGTTGATGATGATGCAGGAGATTCGGGTCGTTTGATAACTGGTAGTGCTGACCAGACCGTGAAGCTATGGAATGTGAAAAGTGGTCAGCAATTGTACACATTCAATTTTGATTCCCCGGCTAGGTCTGTTGACTTCTCTGTCGGTGATAAGCTTGCGGTTATCACCACCGATCCCTTTATGGAATTGCCTTCTGCAATCCATGTCAAGCGCATTGCTAAAGATCCTACTGACCGTAAGCTCTTTCTCATTCTCTACTAATTTAATTTGCTGAACCCACTACCTAATTCTAATTCTAATGCTATTCATCCATTTCTCAGAGACTGGTGAATCTCTGCTTGTCATTAAGGGGCCCCAGGGAAGAATAAATAGAGCTATTTGGGGGCCCCTCAACAAATCTATTATTAGTGCTGGAGAAGATGCTATTATTCGTATCTGGGATTCTGAGGTAACTTCCATTCTTCATTCTTATTTCTTTTATTAGCTTTCCAATTTCCTAACAGTAATAACAAAGTTAGTTTATTCTCTTTCACTTGTACGCAGACTGGAAAACTACTTAAAGAGTCAGATAAGGAATCTGGCCACAAAAAGACAATAACATCACTTGCAAAATCTGCAGATGCTTCACATTTCCTTACTGGCTCCCTTGATAAGTCTGCTAGGGTATCAATGATCAGCATTTTAATTCTTTACTTTTTCTCTTTCTGTTAGTGCTCATAAATATTTTCTCCGTAACTTCACCTGATTTTATTTTCGCCTAACCAGTTTTTTTTTTTTTTTCTTACAACGTCTTTCGACTGTTAACTAGCTTTGGGATACCAGAACCTTAACTCTTATCAAGACGTATGTGACAGAACGCCCAGTCAATGCAGTTGCAATGTCACCTCTTCTTGATCATGTATGTATTTGTGCATTGTAAACTAGTCAATCTCGAGTTATAATATTCATACTAATCGTGTTTTGTTAATCATGCAAGTGATTTTGTCTCTACTTTATCAGATGTTTCTACTTTATTTGATTGACGTGTTTATCCTGCAGAAAGGTTTCCTATAATTTTAGGAAGCTGGTTAAGAATATGCCTAGTCCCTATCTTTCTTCATACATTTTTTTCCCCATATAAATCACTAACACCCTTTTTAGCATATCGTATTTGTTCACTAATTCATGAAATAAGTGCACTTTGAAATAGTTCATACTTGATAGAGCCAGATGAAAATCTTTTATCTACTTCAGTTTCATACTCTCGTTTATTTGGACCATATATTATATTATTTTTTCGGTCCTTTGTATGGTTTTCTGAATTCCATGCAATGTGTTTTTTGTAGGTGGTGCTCGGAGGTGGTCAGGATGCATCAGCTGTTACAACTACTGATCATCGTGCGGGCAAATTTGAAGCCAAATTCTTTGATAAGGTAAATTTGTTTCTTTTTCCTCTACGATTTTGAGTTCTGTGATGATGTTGAATATTTGCTTATTCAACTTCTCTATTTATATTTGTTGTTTCCATTTGTTTAGATTCTTCAAGAAGAAATTGGGGGTGTGAAAGGGCATTTTGGACCAATTAATGCATTGGCCTTTAACCCTGATGGAAAAAGGTATGTTCTTTGTTCTTCACCTCTCTTTTCTTGTGTTGCCTCATGATATACTTTTAGAAACCACCATGTGTAATTGAACCGCACCATTTCTTTCACGTAATTGTTTAAAAATCTCAACAATTTACCATATGTTGTATATACTATGTGTAATTGTTTAATATATGGGGTTTGATTTTCTCATGTTAAATGAGAATTCAAATCTCATGTTATAGAGATAAAAAACATGTGGGACCCATGTGTTAGAAAAAATTATATGTAGGACCCATGTCAGCACGGAAATCGAAGGGTGTGTAGGAAAACTTGAATTCTCATGTTGAATGAGAATTATAAAACCCTTAATATATATGGTGTAATGTAAATATGAACAACAACAGAGCATTGTTCCACTAGTTTTGGTCATTACATTGACCAATCAAAACCCAAAATTTGTATGTTGTATATATATTTTTAATATATAAATTTCAGCATTTGATTGTGTCGATCAACGTTTGCACGAAATATAACCTTGAGTGAAGACCCCTACAGTTAGTATAGTGTTACATAATATCATTAGGATACAAAACGAATGCATAAGAGTAGAACATAACCTGGTTCTATTTGAGTCATTTATCATAAACAGATGAAATTATTAATTCTTACTTATCTGTTGCTGAATAATATCATCATGTGCTCTTCAAGTTAGAAGAAATTTTCAAATTTATGCTAAGCAATGTACTTACTGAAATAATTTGTGCTGGACATTAGTTGTCTGTTTTTATAATTATCATGGAAAGGAGTTTGAAGAGGCAATACGTTGAAGATAATCCGACATTATCTTACTTGAGGACAATCTGTGTAGTAAATTGTCACATTTATTGTGATGGATTATGATTTCAAATAGTATTTGCAAATGTAGCATTACATCTGATTTATGAAATGTTATATTATGGATTGGTTAGTAGTCTATGTTTCAATTCTCTGTCCCAAAATATCTGATATTTTTGTCTTATCAGAGTACTTTAGTGTTACATGGTCCTGAATAACTGTAGAATAACTGTGGAACTGTTTCTTTTATTTCTTTAATGGCCTTGAGTATTCTTTTTGTTTTGTAGTTTTTCAAGTGGAGGTGAAGATGGTTATGTACGGTTACACCACTTCGATCCAGATTATTTCAATATCAAAATATAGTGCCGGAGAATGTGGTTTATATTATGTATGGATCCTAGAAGTTAGCTTTTAATTTCTTTCACTTGTTTACCGATATGTTTACAAAACCTCTTCTATTGGTAATGGGCAAGAATTTTATGCATGAAATTACCCATTTTTTGTTTTCTGTTTTGTGTATTTACGAATTTAGGTTGGAATGGAATTCACCCATTTTTAAGGAGGTCTCTCTATCATGTTCCTTTATCTGAGATGAGATTAGGCTTTTGGCATTTATTTGGGTAAAGCGTGTATGTGAAAATTTTTGTTACTTTTGATTTTATTTTGTTTATTGTTTTCAATTTTGCTCCTTTGTGTAGAAAGGATCTTTGGTTTGAATTTTGTAATTACATTTTCAACTTATTTCCAATATGTATCCTCTACAAGTGTGTAACACTTGGCACATCCAAAAGAGTTAATAACTTAATAAGTATCCCGATAAGCACGCCTAAAGTGATTAGGAAACAATAAACTTGACTTTCAATTAAATAGACATATTGACCAATGAATCCTAGCTATTCTATGTTTGGCCAGTGAATCGTGCTTAGATTTACACTCATGATAGGTTGTTAGTTGGAATGAAGCATTCTTTGTTAATAAATGCTTTTTAGTTTTGTTATCATCTGGGGTTACACATGTATGTTGATTTGCACTAGTTGTTTTTCCTCTCCTTGAGTCATCATCAATTGAACTGGTCACGTTGTGAATTCATGGCCTCTGTAATTCCGACAATTTGAGTATGATTACTCATTACACCATGGACTTTGATCTTGGTAGCTCCAGCAATTGAAATGGTAATTGTGATTATTATTTGTATTTTGTTATCGTCTGAATTCAGTAATTTTTCCTATTATTCAAATGCTGCTTCACAAATGATGTTGCCCCATGCCATACATAAGTCAGGTAAATGTCAGTGCATTCTACCTAAATTTATTTAAAATAAATACACTTTGATTGCTTTTTAAAAAAAATGGAAAAAATGAAAAATTAAGAAAAACATTTATGAAAGAAATGAAAACTCAAAAATTAAATTAAAATAGGTATATAGTTTTAAATTACTACGTCAAAATAATCATAAAAGACTTTTATATTATATAAAATTTTTATTATATCAATGTTGGTAAATCCTAATTGACTAGGATTTTGTTAAAGTTTCTCAGAGAAGTGATGTCTGCATTGTCATTATTCCATGTTTGGTTCTCCGATTTCATGAATTTTACCCATCTTTCATTGTTACCTATCTATTGTATGAAAATCATTGTTAATGATTGCTTCGTGAAAGGTGGTATTTTGTCTAAAATCTGGAGAATTGTTAGTATAAAGGGTTATTTTTAAAAGTATGGTTTTGTAATTTCAATTAGTTTCCCATCAATATTTTATATTTAACCAAACACACTCTTCAGAAATTTCACTTAATTTTCCTCGTAAAATTTTACTCCATCAAACAACTTTTTTAGAACTTTTCTATCTTACTCACTTTCCTTGCAGATCCTTAGTAATTACATTTTCCTAGTAAAAAATTATTTCACCTGAACCAAACACCCCCTGATAGACTAATAGATCGATCAAACTGCCGCATTTTTTCAAAAAAATTCCAAAATATTACGCGAAAAGTACTTTTTACTTCATGCATCCAAGTTCGCATATGTGTTATGTTTCCTTAGCGTATCAAATTCGCTACCAGTCATATTGAATTTAGTTCAGTCAACTTTTTTCTTATAAAATGTGCACGTGTCACACAATTATAGGCAAGGAAATTCACTATATTGGTAGCGAACTCAGTACGCAAATGAGACTATATATCCTGGTCTAACCAAGTTTGCTATGATTGGCAGTTAACTTGGACGCGTGGCATTATAGTAAAAAGTACCGTTGATGTGATAATTGAACAATTTTTTTTTATAAATAGTGACATTACGGTGACTGTTCCCTTATAGTTACTTTTTCATAAAAAGAAAAAAGAAAAAGGAAAAAAAAAAAAATTCTAGTTGAGCAAGAGGGGGTAAACGTGGCTCCCGGAAATAGTGAAATTACGGTGACTGTTCCCTTATATGCGTAAAAGAGCCTGCTGAATCTTCCTCGTTTCCCTAGATCTGGATCTAACAACAAATAGGGAGTCACGAAGTGCATCTAAGAAAATGAAGAATATCTATCTCTTCTTTCTCTTTGTAGCTTTCTTCCTTCCTGCACACGCCGGAGACTCCAATGTAAGTACTCTTCTTCTTCACTTCTCTAATTGTAACCTCATTTCATTTCATCTACCTACCTTCTCACATCACTAACACATAATCTTCTTCCTCACAATGCTTACCATCGAAGCAATTATCAGTAAGCAATACCCACATTCTCAAATCCACATCAACCTACCTCCACATTTGTAGGATCCAGTGTAAAAATTATACGACACTGATCATCACACATGACAATCATTTCTGCTTTTTATGAAATATCTAATCCGTTGTCACACTTCTATGCTCTACATACCTTTATATATCTTTTACAATGTGAAAGGATTCGTTAGTTAAAATCTTTGCTTATTTGCAGTGTACTTAGTTTCGTTTTTGAAAAATTTGCACCTACATAATTTTACCCACTTGATCATTTATCTAACAGAAATAAATAATATTAATGTATTGTAAGGTGTCATAGCTGTGATCTAAAAGGGGTTTTACCCACAGTATTATTATATTATAATCATCATAGGTAATTTTGTTTTGGATATTTATGAATGGATAGTGTCTTGGATATTAATGAAAGGGTAGGTAATCCTGCCTATCGTTTTTTTTTTTTGCCTGTTTTTTTCTACCACTTTAACTTCCCAATACAGTTACATCAGACTCTCAAGAAGGGAGAGAAAAATAAATGTTAGTTAATATTCTAATGTAATAGTATTGGAAAGTGGTATGCAAAAGTAGATAGAACAAATAATAGGTAAAATAATATGACTTTAACGTTTCTAAAGTAAATCTAGTTAAGTTATCTAGATTCGTTCCCAAAACGACATCATTTTGGATTGAAAAATTAAAAAATTATAATGAAGAAGATTATTATAATCCTGAAATAAATTATAATTATAAAAGACACAACATTTTTTATTTCCGCACGTCATTTTTACATCCCTACCCACAGTATTTTTCGTCAATATAACCATTATAAAAGGTAATAAGAAATAATATATCTCAATTATGAATATGAATAAGTTTTTCTGTATTTTTGTGCCTATTTTAGATAAATTTTCTAGTATAAAAATCTCAATTAACTTTTATCATTTTGAAATGCTAAAGATAAATAGAAGGGTTTTACTTCTCTCATGCTATAGTAGATATGTTATCTTTATTCTTTTTGTAAAATTTTTTTAATATTCTCTATCTTTGATTTAATTGATTAAAAAAAGAAGTTAAAGTAGAGAGAATTTTTATGTGCGAGTGTGACTTGAGAGATATATCTTATCTAAGATAATTTCTAGAATCCATACGAACATGATGATGCATTAATTGGTTGGTTTAATGAAACACAAACTGCAGGAGTGCGTGTACACGTTGTTCGTAAAGACCGGGTCGATCATCAAAGGCGGAACCGATTCCAACATAAGCGTGACACTGAGCGATGCGATGAACCGTTCCGTGTGGGTCCCAAACCTGATGTCATGGGGTGTGATGGGTGCAGGACACAACTACTTCGAGCGTGCCAACCTCGACGCCTTCAGTGGCCGTGGACCTTGCATTGACACCCCCGTTTGCCGTCTCAACCTCACCTCCGACGGCTCAGGGTCCCACCATGGTTGGTATTGTGACTCCGTCGAGGTTACTTCCACTGGGCCCCACAAGCCCTGCTCTCAGACCATCTTCTTCGTTGATCAGTGGCTCGCCAAAGATGTTGATCCTCACAGCCTCACCGCCATCCTCGACGGCTGCCGCCGGGGGGCCCTTACCTCTCACCGGAGGAGCTTCATTGTCGGGAATCCCAAAATAACGTCTGCATCGGCTTCCGCTTCCGCATTTTAAATTCAATTCAATTAAATAATGTCGTTAGTTATGTCTCTTTGTTCTTTTGTTGCAATTTTGGGACCATTGTTCATCTTAAATTATTGTTTTAATGATGATGCTTAAATTTGATTTTATTATTATTTCACAAATCCCTTCGCCCTCTCTAAAGATATTTTCGTGGGAAAATGTATGTAATTTTAAAGATGTAAAGTTATTATGAGAGAGAAAGAGATAAATTTGCGTAAAAACGTGTCCAAACGGATATGCTCCACAAAAAAAGACACGTGTATTCCGACATCACAACTTTTTCGGACACGCAATTAACGCTAGGATATGCTCGGACACATTTTTTTTTAATCTTATTTTTATTTTGTTAACTAAATCTAAAAAAAATAATAAAATTTTTTTTTCTGTTATTTTGACAATAAAAATCAAATATTTTTATTATTATTTTATATTATGAAATTTCAATATTTTCAATTGGTTATAATATTATGGATCTATTATGTATTAAATATAAATTATATTATATATATTAAAAATTTTATTTAATATTAAAACGTTCCCATAACCATTTGAAATATGATGTTTTTTAAATCAACGTGTCCAAGATTTGATATAGGTTGTCTTTACAGAGAGAAAGATATAAATAAAGGGCATATGAAATAAAAAAAAAAAATCACATAGTGACATAGGATATAAATTATGTCATTTAAAAGGATAAATATTTTTCTCATTTTCAATAGGAATCAAATATTTTTTAATATTATTTTTAACTACGCTCATTTTAAACTTCCAAGTTGGCGTTCATAATTGTTTTTTTAAGAATTATACTTTTTTTACTTTATTATAATCGTTGGGACAGGGTGAAGTTGCTCAATATAATTGTGATAGATTGAGCGCCTAGTATAAAATATTAGAGCTCAACTACAATATTAATGATGTATGATCTCAATTAGAATAAAGGAGGGAGGTGTTAGTACATGGTTATTAATGAAAGATTCCCGTTTTATGATAGAGTACGAGCCAAAACTGTTTTGTCATGTAAACAAGCGAGTTATTCGAGTGAGGAAGAATCAAATGTAAAAGATGATGACTTCTATCCTTCAAATGAGTGATAGATGCAACGTGTTTGGATTTTTTTTAAGCTAAACTTAAAAAAATAACTTAAAAATGTTACAAATTATTTGGTGATTACATAAAAAATTCAGCTTAAAAGCATACATTTCAAGAAAAGCATTTCTCTCTATCTCTATGGCTCTTTATTTAAAAAAACACATAATTTAATAAAAGTTGATAAGAGTTTAAAAAAAAAAATCATTTTTACTTATTGTGATTTATCATTTGACCACATGTGATTTTAAACATATCACGTACACATATTGTGCTTAAATAATTTATCATTTAATCCCCTGTTGTTTGAAATTTTCACTTAGATACTTTGTGGTTAAAAAAATTTCACTTGACCCCTTGTGGTTACAAAAATAATTTTTTTTAAAAATAAATACTTGAAATAAATTTTCCTTCTTTTTTATTTTATATCTTCACCTAATGCATTTAGGGTTTAAAAAAAAATTAAAAAAAATCTCTTATTTTTATCAAGAAAATAAACTCAAATCAAGTATTATTTTATTTTATTTATTTTTTATCCGATATCGTTATAAAAGTATCTAGAGAAAGTAGATATCTTATTCTAATAATACACATTTAATTTATCTTAAATAATATTTTTTAATTTGAAATAAATTTTTAAAATAAATAAAAAATTATGATAATTTATAAATTAATTTCAAAATAAATAACTTCAAATATTTTCAAACCCTAAATGCATTACATGAGTATATAAAATAAAAAATAGAGAAAAATTATTATAATTTTTTAAATTTTTTATTTTTTAAACCACGAGGTGTCTAAGTGGAATTTTTTATAAGGGTCTAAGAGAAAACTTGAAACCATATGGGGTTAAATGATAAATCAAAAAAATCACAGTGCTGAAAATGAAGTTTTCTCTAGAAAAATACTCCCCTCAAGAGCTTTGGGCTTTTGGCTTTTTTTTTTGTTAAAAAAAGAAAGAAAGAGATTTTCTCAAAACTTCTGCTTATAAATACAAAATAAAGTAAAATTAAAAGGATCCAAAGAGACATTATGGGTCCACAATAGACTTTATGTTTTATCTCAATTCTTAAGTGGAAAATAATAAACCTTCAATCCTTTATTTATAAAAAGAATTAATATTAAAATAATAAATTTAATAATGAACGTAATAATAAAATATTATAATAATTAATTTTGAAATAGTAACTTTAAAAATATATTATTAATATCAGTAATATAATATTATAATATTACTCTCATATTTGAATAGTAAATTAATTAAAAATTATTACGGAAGACAGTGGGTGATATTAAATCACTAGAGATTTGAACCCATGTAAAGAACAGAAGGGGTAGATGATCAGAATTATCATTGTGCAATTATAAATATTAAAAACAGACTTACTTGGAATCAGATGATGAAACAGAACAGGCAGAATGATAGAACGGACAGAGTGATAAATGCAGTATCAGAGGAATAAAATCCGAGCCCACAGAACGTGTCTCCTTAAGACAATTTGCCCCCTCACTGATGATAAAGGTTGATGACACTTGTCTCCCAGGATAGAACAGATTCCGTCTGAAGAATGGCGGCACTATCAATCAACAGCCCAAACGAACACAACAGAATGCCAGAGGAGATCACACCGGAGTATGAAATGGAACATGCAAACCGAAAGGAGAAAATTTCCGGCAGAGTTTAAGTGCAGGAAAATTGTGGTACCATCTTCTGAAGGTGTCAGTGTCTATTTATATACACTGACCGGTCACGTTTCAAAGGCACACACCTATTCGACGACGAAACAACACATCCGTTGGACACGAAAAGACACATCCGTTCGGATGAAACAACACATCCGTTCAACACGAATGAAATAACACGTCCCGGATTCACAACACGTCCGTTCGGATGAAACAACACATCCTTTAGGATGAAAAGACACATTTGTTTGTCGACGAAAAAACACATCCTATCACTACCAAACTTCTTATTCATAACCAATAGATTGTCTACACAACTTATATATATATATATATATATATATATATATATATATATATATATATATATGCGCAAGAATCCTTTACAAATTTTTTGATTATTAAAGATTTGTGTAATCTTAGGTGAATTACACCTGTTATTGTAATTTTATTTATTTTTATATCTATATATTTTACTGAAATATCCACAATTTCACTACCAATACTTTGTATCTTATATATATATATATATATATATATATATATATATATATATATATATATATATATATATATATATATATATATATATTCCAACAAAAATTTCTATGGCTGAACGGGCGAGATTCAAATAAAACATTTTTACTTATCTTTACATAATTTAAAGGGCGTTGCAATTTCAATAAATATATGATCTATTTTTAAATTTATCATGATAAGAGACTTTTCATATTTTATATAATTTTTTACAATTCGTACGTCACATGATTGGTAATTTATTTATTTATAATTAAAAGTATAAATTAATCTATATATAAGAAAAAATTAAACAATATATTTTCTCATTATTTTATTTAATATAGTATAAATAGCTATATTGATTAAATCAATATTTTTATATTAACTCCTTTTTCATTAATTTATGTTATACTAAATTGTTAGTTTAAATGAAATCAATAGTAAAATATTTGGGGTAAAAATATTACTTTTATATTATAAGTGCGCGTTAGGAACTGATTAGTTTTAGGGAATAATTGATTTTTCGAAAGCTTTATCACAAAGCGGAAAAAAAAAACTAATTCAGATATCATTAATATTTTTTTGTTCCCAAATTAATTTTTTTGGTAACTAGATGCATATTAAATTTACTATTCCTTAAATGGAAAGAAAATGACGAATATTGTTTTAAATCTACGACACTCTTTTCATAAAATATTTTAAAATCCTCTTCATTGTGAAAATGTTCAAGCCGACAAATAAAAAGAAAGAAAATTGTTAATTAATACCACATTCTCTTTCTTTTTATTTTATCAGGGAAAAATATTTCTGTTTTTGTTAGAGACTTTTTTTTTCTGCAACACTCGAATAAAATTGGATGGGTCCCTCTAATATTTTTTCTCTCTTTTTTGTATAATGGAATTTTTTTTTTTCAGGAAACAGAAAGTTCAAACCCATTTTATTAACTAGAAGTGCCAAAACAACGAGATGAATTTGACAGAATGACTGGCAGAAACTTCACAAAATATTTGGGTTAGTGAATAAAGTTTTAAAATATAAATTTCGGCCTAACTTGAGTGGATCCAATTTAACTCAATCATACATTAGCTAATCGATAGGTCGCAAAGAGAGTTCAACCCTAATGTAATTGGTTGAGTTGGGATTCTAATTTATTTAAGTTCTCCTCGCTAAGTGTGAGTAAAAAATGATTGAATTTATTATGGTTTGGATTATCCGTATTTTTTATTTTTTATAATGAAACATTAATCATTGATCTTTGAGAAATAATTATTTCATATAATAGAGATAATATAGTGGGGTCCACTATTTTTTTTAAATAAAAGAAAAAAAATAGACCTCATTACCTCATCTCTATTACGTCAGATAATTATTTCATAGAACATAAAATAAATAGATCCCTTGATCTTTTTACAAATCTTTGATCATCATTTGATATCCTTTACTTTTGTAAACAGCACAATTTTTCAAAAAAATCCATATTTTGAATTTTTTTTTGATAAACATATTTTGAAATTTTAACATATAAGCGACATGAGATGAGATGAATTGAGATTTTTAACTTACTTTCGAAAGTCGAGTAGGATGAATGGCACATTTTAGAATGGAGTGGAGGATGAGTGAGACACTGAGTTGCCTCCTTGCCACCTCTAAGTTTATCCGCATTAAGTTAGGCTAACATGCAAATATAAAATTAAAAATAAATGTTGTAATTATTACTTATTAAGTCTATTTAGATATTATTTTAAAACAAATATTCATATAATTTATTTTATTCTTTTAATTAAATTAATTTAAGTTTTTAATATAAATTACATGAATAAATTTATCTCTTAAAATCTCACAATTACATTATATTGGAATTAAAAAAAAACATTTAATTTTTTTTTGAAAACTTCTTATATATTTTTTTCTCACAATTAAGATTGAAAAAATAATAATCTTTGTGATAGAAAAAACTCTTTTTCCTTATATTTTTCTAATTTTAATGAGGTAACTTTCCACTCCCTAAAATTTGATTTGAGGCAAATGGACACTTTTTAACGGTGTAGTATGTAGCTCAGTTGACAACACATATTGATTAGGTGGGAAGAGAACCTAAATTTGATTCTCACCAAATACATATTTGGATAAGGCAAAAAAACTTTAATTGTGACTAAGTCTAGACTTAGAATTAGTCCTATAGGTCGAATCAAAGATTGACACTCATAGAAATAGCAAGAGAGTCGACTAGAACTGGTATAAAAAAAAAAATAACTATATAAAAAAACAATGTGTCATCAAAACACCAAA
Source organism: Gastrolobium villosum (assembly GCA_032173675.1). NCBI lineage: Eukaryota > Viridiplantae > Streptophyta > Magnoliopsida > Fabales > Fabaceae > Gastrolobium > Gastrolobium villosum. Next base: position 187,477 of record JAVKPL010006524.1, on the reverse strand, counting down.
TATCCAATTAAAATTAGGGTCAAGTGGATGTCTTTTTAAAGGACATAAGCTTGTGTCATTTTAGTGTTTTACACTATATCTTACTAGTAAGACATAGTTATAATACGAAAATTGTTTGTCCTTTTTATAGCTTCACATTAGCTGAAGTGACTGAGTAGAGGAAAAAAAAAAACTTTTCCTATTATAAGTATATCTTACTAGTGTTAACACTAAAAAACACACACAAACTTATGTCCTACAAATCTCTCCCCCCCCCTCTCTTAAAATTAAGGTGATAGTTTATGAAACCAATATAAGAAAGCGAATAAAACATATTAAATATTCAATTGAAATGAAACCAATATAAGAAAGTGAATCTTTTGAAACAATGTGTCATCAAAACATACAAAAAATGTGTCATCAAAACATATCAAATATCCAATTAAAATTATGGCAATAAGTTGTTGAAATCAAACCAGTATAATAAAGCGAATCTTATGAAATCTATAAAGTTTTTAAAAAGTTTTTATGGTTTTGAATAGGAAAAAAGATTTTTACTTTTGGTGTCAAAAAGTGATAAATTATAGTCGATTTTCATAAACAATAAATGATAAATTAACTTATCAGTTTTTTTTTTCTGGGTAGATAATTGAACGGTTTTAAAATCCTTGATTTAATACTGGGTATTTTATTTATTACAAGCACTAAATAATAGCATTAATGATAATATTAACTACAAGCAGGAAAGGTTTAAATATGCATAAAACCATTTTTCAAAAAAAACGTTAAATTATCTTCAATTTTGGGAAGGCATGAGAGAATTCAATAGATTTGTTCCATGAGAACGCTTGTAGAAATATTAAATATCTTAGTTAAAGGTAAAAATATATATTAAAAATTAGCCGAATAAAGAAAAAACTAAAATAAATGTTTTGAAATTGTAAAAGATCAAAAGTACAAAATGTACCTGTTTTCTTCCCTCTTTAAATAATTAAAATTTTTCATAGGATGATATTCAAAAACATCTTTGCCATAAATATGATAGATTTTTTTTATATATAAGTGATAATTAGATATATTGATCAATCGAAGTTTGATTTCATGTCATCGTAAGGTGGATATCTGGGAATAGATTATTTCATTTAAAAATTTTATTTGTAACTGTAAAAAATATGTTTTGATCTTGTTTATGTTTACTTTATTCAAAGCAAAAAAAGTAATAATAAAAAGGAGGTATATTATACTTACAACTATTTTTAGAACCTCATACAACCATATTCCATCAATCAACTGTTATGATTTTCGTAAATTAAACTCATTAATTAATTATTAATTTACAATAAATGATAATCATTAATATTCTTAAGATATGGTTGTGAGGTTATAAAAAAAAGTTGTAAGTATAATATTCTTCATACAAAATAAGAAAAAAAAACTTTTTAAAGTTTAACTATCAAATTTTTTTTCAATTTTTTTTTATGGTGTTCAACTCTTTAATGCTTTCCATTTTACTCATATTTTTCCTATATTAAAATCACTAATTTATTATTTAAATTTTGTCCAATTTTTTTTTTGTTATTAAAGTAAGTTTGTAATTGGTAACCATTAAATTTTGGCCAAAACCATTAAATTATCAAAAATGCAAGACAACTGTCATGAAATTGTGAATGTAACGGTCGGATGAGGTGAATTTTGATCATGCCTTGGTTAGAATCTTTAAAATTATGGAAACTAAGCAAAAACATATTCAAAAGTTTTTTTTTCTTCATCTAAATAGATTTTTAAGATTTGAAAAAAATAATAATTTGAGAATAATTTCTTTTTTGAAATATTTGATTTGATTTTATCTGATTTTAGAAAGTCAATTTTTAGAAAATTAATTTGAATATTTTGATATTATTTCCAAAAGATATTTCATCTTTTGAAAATAATTTTAAAATAGTGATAATCTTGGAAAATCAATTTAGTGTAAAAATTTAGAGATTTTTCTTTACTAATAGATTTTGGAAAACGTTTTTATAAAAACATACTTTGAGTCTTTTTTTCAAAGTATGGGTGATCATTCAAGAGAAAGAGCAAATTTGCACATATTGTGAGTATTTTCTATTAAAGTGCTTTCAGAATTATTTGGTAACCAAGACATTAGTTTTGATTTATACCTATTTATTTTTTTTAGAAGCGTCTAAGGTAATTAATTTTAATTTAATTTTCTTCTTGACCTTGAAAAAGGTTGTGGCTTAGAAATAAGTTTGTCTTTTTTTTTTTGGTAAGCGAAATAAGTTTGTCTTTGTTCATTGCGAATAGAGACATAAATCGTTTGGCTTAGGAGGGTCTTTGATTAGACTCCATGAAAATCTTAGGATTAGGTTTCAGGATAATTCTTGTATAAGGGTTACTTTAAATTGATTGTGATATTGGATTTGTCTCCCAATCATATAGAGTTCTCTAAATTAAGATTGTTAGTTTTTTATCACATTAAAATAATTGTGTCACTTTTTCTCTTTACTTTTTGTTTTATTGCAATTGTGTGTTTTTTTTTACCATAAAATTTTCAATAAACTCAATTCACTGGCTCTTAATCCGGGGCCTATATTGAATGGAAAAAATTATAAGATAAATAAGATATAAGAAAAAAACAAAGAAGATAAATGAAAAGAAAAAACTCGATAAGTAAACCATTTAGTGTTTTTAAACTTTTCCCTTTTATAGTCAAAGGTGTGATCTTACACTTTAAAAGGGAACGCAACGAAGCCAAAATGTATACACAGAATACAAACAAGTAAGGAGCAATGTATGTTGTCTATGTTTATTCTGTTTCCTCACATTCTGGAGAAATTTTATTTTGTATTTTGGCAATCTTCGTCTTTTTAAGAAAAAAAAGTAGAAAAGTGATTTCTGCAATTTTTTTCATTGCAAATTATTATGGTTTTATTTAATTTTCGTTTTGTTTTTTTAAGAAGAAAAGCTAAAATTCTCTTTTCTACTTCTTGCATATGATTCTCAAGTGCATCAAGTGAAATCGGCGACAAGAAAATTAGCTGTGACGGCTTTGAAGGTTGGAAACAAAATTATGAGTCTCGTCCTTCTGCTATGTGTCATCCTTTTCGCAGGTTTGTTTTCATTATCTATATGTTTGTATCCCATATATTGACATTTTTAATATGGATATGATAACCACGAATCACCTCTCACCATATTTTTCAATTTTCAATATACGCCAACAATGTAGAAGTATTCATCAACCGATCTAAATCGATTCAAAATGATCGAACCGAAAAATCGATAACTGAATAAATTGAAAATCGAAAAAAAAATCACAACTTTCAATTGGATTGGATCGATTTTCGTATTGCTTAATAAAACTCGATCAAATCCAAACCGATCCAATATATTAATTTCTCTCTACCTACTTAGGTTTTTCCCTAACCATAACCCAAATTTTTTTAAATTCAAGACACATTAACTCATAAGCTAAACCCAAGAAAAAATCTAGACACAATTCATCAACAAAATTTCATCTGCGCTTCATATCTCATTGTCCCAAAAAAAGAAAACTATATTATAATTTACAGATGCTTTCGTATTTCAAATTTTTTTTTACAAAGCCAATATATATAAAAAAGACGTTATCTGAATGAAATAAATTTTAGGATTTCCAAAAAACCGAAAACCGATACAATCCAAGCCAAAAAAAATTGGATTGGATCAGATTTGAAAAAAAATCCAAACCGAAATGATTGGATCAGATAAAATAAAAATTATTTAAAAATTTTCACTTAAATCTCTTGTGTTATAAAAATAAAAATAAATTTTTTTTCTTTTTTATTTTATATCCTCACCTAATGCATTCAGGCTTTAAATAATAAAAAAATCAAGTATTTTTATCAAGAAAATAAATTTAAATAAAATATTATTTTATTTTATCTATTTTACCCGATATCATTATCTAAAGAAAATAAATATCTTATTTTGATAATACATATTTAATTCATCTTAAATAATATTTTTTTAACTTCAAATATATTTTTAAAATAAATAAAAAATTAATGTCAAAATATACGTACACATATATTGACACGTCCGTGCGTGTATGTGTATATATTCTGTTATATATATATATATATATATATATATATATATATATATATATATTATTTCTCACGTGATATAAAATAACTTATTTCATGAAACATAAAATAATGGGTGTGACCGTTAGATCAAAAAAGATGGATTTTATCCATTTTTTATGTGATGCATGAGATAATTTTTTTTATGATTTTTTTTTCTTCTATCGTCAGACACTTTTCATAACTTGTTCGCGGAGAGAGAATTTTTTTTTTAATTATATAATTATCCCTAGTACATGGTTACAAGTGTATGAATTGAAATTAGCTTATTTCATATATATATATATATATATATATATATATATATATTGTTTCTCACGTTGTATAAAATAGCCAGTCCCGTAATTATCAAAACCTTACACAACATTATATTCGGTTTCCTTTTGTAGTTTTATTCTTTTAGTTTCTGACGATGTTGTTGATGAAAGAAACTATGTCAGAATATATAGAACTAATATATCTATCTCACTTGCCACCACAGGTTTAGAAGCTGAAGCATTATCCTACGATTATACTGTGAGCATTGAAGTAAGCTTTCCATGCTAAGATTTATATTTTCAATGGTGTTACTTATGTTACTGAAAATTTCACTTTAATTTGGGGTGTTAAATATTTTCTACCTTAGTGTTTGGCATACCCACATAAGCCTCAGTACAATGGAGGAATCATCCAAAACCCAGAACTGAATAATGGACTACAAGGGTGGACTGCATATGGGGGTGCAAAAATAGAACATCGAGAATCATTAGGCAACAAATATGTGGTAGCTCATAGCAGAAATCAAGCATATGATGGTGTCTCTCAGAAGATTTACCTTCAAAAGGGGAAGCATTATAGTTTATCAGGTAAATTTCGTACTCAAATATATATCAAATTATGGATAGTACTCTCACATTAAAAATCAATAACTAAACTGCATTGAGGGAAACTATGCAGCTTGGATACAAGTGAGTGAGGGAAATGTTCCAGTAACAGCAGTTGTCAAAACAACTAAAGGATTCAAACATGCTGGTGCCATTATTGCTGAGCCTAGTTGTTGGTCTATGCTTAAGGGTGGTCTCACATCGGATACAACAGGACCTGCTGAGCTCTATTTTGAGGTACTTCCAGCGAGTTCTAGATCATTTTATTTCTGTACTATTGATAAAATGGGAAGCAATGAATATTTTATTTTGGGATAGGTTATTCTACCTGCTTCTTTTTCTGCTTACCTTTGTCTATCATACTAAAATATATTTCTCTCTATTCTTGAGATTCTGATCTAACGATATTAGAGAGTGGTAGGCAAAAGTAGGTAGAATATCCTATCTGTAAAGAACCTTGGTGTGGCAAAAGTGGGTAGAATATCCTATCTGTAAAGAACCTTAGGATACACCACCCCAAAAGCTAGCTCAAGGGGTGGGAGTTCCCAAAGCCTTATAAACTCCACATTAGTTGCTCATATAACCAATTGATAATATATGGGAACGCCCCTCACACAAGAGCCCTTTGGGCTTTAAGTGTGTAAAGAACCTTGGTGTGGCAAAAGTAGCTCAAGGGGTGGGAGTTCCCAAAGCCTTATAAACTCCACATTAGTTGCTCATATAACCAATGTGGAACTATATATCTTAACACGCCCCTCACACAAGAGCCCTTTGGGCTTTAAGTGTGTAAAGAACCTTGGTGTGGCAAAAGTAGCTCAAGGGGTGGGAGTTCCCAAAGCCTTATAAACTCCACATTAGTTGCTCATATAACCAATGTGGAACTATATATCTTAACACGCCCCTCACACAAGAGCCCTTTGGGCTTTAAGTGTGTAAAGAACCTTGGTGTGGCAAAAGTAGCTCAAGGGGTGGGAGTTCCCAAAGCCTTATAAACTCCACATTAGTTGCTCATACAACCATTGTTTATTAATTCACACAAAGTTTGGGCTTTAAGTGTGGATTATGCATAGGCCCAACTTTTGGTTTACCTTTTGTGCTTTTGTTTTTAATTTCACTTTAAAGTGGGACCTTGGAATACACCACCCCAAAAGCTAGCTCAAGGGGTGGGAGTGCCCAAAGCCTTATAAACTCCACATTAGTTGCTCATACAACCAATGTGGGACTATATGAGCAACTAATGTGGGACTATATATCTCAACACTATCCCTTTTATTTTATTGAAGTTATTCATTAGTAATTTGATTTTGATTATCTCTTCAAAATGCTGAACTCTGTAGAGCAAAAATACTTCTGTGGAAATTTGGATCGACAGCATTTCCTTGCAACCATTCACAGAAAAGCAATGGAGATCTCATCAATATCAAAGCATTGAGAAGGTAAACATTAGTTATAGTTTTCCATTACGTATATTAACCTTTTTTAGGCATTTGTCAAGTATTTAATGATATTAGGAACTTACCTAGAAATTGTGTTCAGCATGAAAAAATTATTTAACTTTGTTTTTGAACTTTTCTAATATGATATATGAAAAGAAAAGAAAAAGATTACAACGAGTTTAATCCTGACTTGGCAGGCACGGAAGAAGAAGGTGTTAGTCCAAGTAGTTGATGAACAAGGAAATCCTTTACCAAATACAAGTATATCTATTATACAGAATAAGTCAGGTTTTCCATTTGGAAGTGCAATCAGCAATTACATCCTGAACAATATAGCATATCAAAATTGGTTCACATCTAGGTTCTCAGTTGCCACATTTGCAAATGAAATGAAGTGGTATAGCAACGAATATATACAAGGCAATGAGAACTACTACGTTGCTGATGCCATGCTACAGTTTGCCAAGAAACACAACATTGCTGTTAGAGGCCACAATATATTTTGGGATGATCCTCATTACCAACCAAGTTGGGTTCCATCACTCTCACCAAACCAGCTTAACTCAGCAGTCCAAAGGAGGGTGAATTCAGTTGTTTCAAGATACAAGGGCCAACTTATTGCTTGGGATGTTGTTAATGAAAATCTGCACTTTTCATTCTTTGAAAATAAACTTGGACAAGATTTTTCAGCCAGGATTTTCAATGAGGTTCACAATATTGATGGACAAACCACTTTATTCCTCAATGAATATAATACCATTGAGGATAGTAGAGATGGTTTATCAACCCCAGCAAAGTACATCCAAAAGCTCAGAGAGATCCAAAGGTATGCTGGGAGATCAAGAATACCAATTGGAATTGGGCTTGAGTCCCATTTCCCTAATTTTCCTCCTAATATACCTTATATGAGAGCTTCCATTGATACCCTTGCCGCTACTGGTTTGCCAATTTGGATTACAGAATTAGATGTTGCAAGCCAGCCTAATCAGGTAAAATTCAATAACAAAACCAATTTATTTTCCTGCTAAAGTTCTTTTTTCTCATGTAACAATTTTGAGCTAGAGGTAAACCGAAACTTACTTGGGAAAGATAGTAAAATAAGATTTAATAGAGTGAGATATAGATTGGTGGGCGGTACGCCTTAGAACGGAATGGAGAAAAGCTATAAGCATGGTGGAGGGTTAGACCCGTTGTTATTCCTATGTTCCAGATGGTCCCTTTTTAGTCCTTTCCCCCCGCTTCTTCTTTTATATATATATATATATATATGGGGTAGGATATTCTTACACCGGTGTAAGAGTTAGAAGTCTTACACTCAATCTTGACAATTGATCCACGCTCACATTCCCAAAAAATTTGAACCCTTAGATAAAAGTTGAATCAACGGACAAGATTAAAAGTGTAACTTACACTGGTGTAAAATGATCCTGACCCTATATATATATATATATAGGGACAGGATATTCTTACACCGGTGTAAGAGTTAGAAGTCTTACACTCAATCTTGATAATTGATCCACTTGTATCTAATGGCTTACATTACTAAAACATTTGAGCCCTTAGATAAAAGTGAGATTAACGGATAATATTAAGTTTCTTACACTGGTGTAAAATGATCCTGATCCATATATATATTATTACTATTTTTTTTTAACCTTTTTGTATCTTTCATTTGGGTTCATCTACCACCGATCTCAATTAATTTGGGATAAAGGTGTTGTTAATGTTGATGATGTAACAATTTTGAGGTTACTAGAAGAACAACATGTGCATCTTGGTAGAAAATACATGTCTAACAAACGGCTTATATAAACTTAATCTTTTTTTTATACGTGACACCGAGGCTGGAATCTATGACCTCATACAATTTACCCAAACCTCTCATTATTGGACAAATTCTAATGGCTTTATATAAACTTAATCTACCTTTAGTTGCTGAGGCATTTCTTTTGTGCAAAAAGAAAGATAGCTCTCCCTCAAAATGTTATTTTAGTATTAGACTCACGGGAAAAATATTTATCCTTTTAAATGATAGAATTTATATCCTTTCACTCTCACAAAGAGGTGAGACCCACATCTTTATTTTTTTTGTCAACTCTCTCTCCTCCTTTTTTTATCTCTTTCTTTTTCTTAAAATGACACAACTTTACATCCTTTAAAATGATACATACTTTACCCGCATTTAATTCATTTAAGTTTTCTAAATATGGTTTGTGTAGGCAGAGTACTTCGAGCAGGTTCTTAGAGAAGCACACTCCCACCCACAGGTTCGAGGCATTGTAATGTGGACAGCATGGTCACCACAAGGTTGCTATAGGATTTGCTTAGTAGATAACAATTTCAAGAACTTGCCTGCAGGGAATGTTGTGGATAAGCTTCTTAATGAATGGAGGTTGAAAAAATTATCAGCCACCACAGACCAAAATGGGTTCCTTGAGGCCTCCCTTTTTCATGGAGACTACAAAATCGAAATCACTCACCCTGTCAAGAAGAATCACACTCTCACTCGGCACCTGCAAGTGATTCCAATGGATGATTCCAACAAAACAACACAATTTATACAACTTTCTATGTAGTTATTGTTTCTGCATACTATGCTTGTAGACTTTATGGTTTAGTTATCTATTATTATGAGCACATGGCATAGTCTCTATCAATTGTTGTTTTGTGGTATAACGGGATTTATTAATCTCCTTTAATAGAAAATAGCTTGGATCATGCTATACAAACAAATTATGTTGGTCCCATCATTTAAAAAAAAAGAAAAAGAATGACACATTTTTTTATGTCTCACTAACGTAAGATAATTGTCTCTTATAAAAGGATAGAATTTAAAACCATCACTATATCCTATGCATACTATTAAATGCATACCTTAAAAAATAAAAATAGTCCAACAAAAATGAATTTAGATTATTGCGAGTACATGACACTACAGATGTTAGTTACTATGTACGGAAATATCTTTTATACTCCAGGATTATCCAATGATTTGGTGCTCCCTCTCACAACACTAATTTTTTCTTTTCCTTTTTATCCCTATTATTTTTCTTTTTTTCCAATTTTACTCTCTCATTTATACAATTAAAAAATAGTAGTCCGAGATCGATATAAATTCTCTCCCTATGTACATCAAAAGTTAATCAGATGCACTATCTGGGGTCGATGTTACGTCACGAGTACATTGTTTTTTATTTAAAAGTATCCGGTCTTTTCTTCCCTTTTCAAATTCAATATTTAACTCTATTTTGTAAAGCTATCTGCTAGAGTGACTTTAGTTTAAATTTTTGGGCAACGTTATATTGACAATGTAAAAAATTTACAAACTCTTACAAAGTGTTAATTATCGTTGGATTAATTCATTCATCGACGGTTCTGATCTAATTCTTACTTTCTATGTCATCTATGTGATCTAATTCTTACATCACTCATTCCGCAATCTTTGTTGTGTTTGTGTGTTGAAATTTTTCTTTGGCAAGCGATTAAGTTTATGGTGATTTAATCTGTTCTTGGTTAAATATGTAATTTATATGGATTATGTAGAGAAATGGTTTTCAAATGCAAATCAATCATCTTCATATTTTCTCTCAATTTTACAGAAAAAACCCCAAGATTAGATGCAGTGATTTGAGGTTTTAAGATTCCTAAATTTTGATTCTTAACCTATCCCTATGAAAAATTACAATATGGGTATTAATACATTTCACTTTATAGCTTAGACAAAAACTTCTAGTGCTCCATCTGTGGCAAAAAGGTCTCATTCACAAAATTGAATAGGGTTATGCTACTACTTTCAGCTATATTGTTCCGGAGATGATCAATCTTCACTTTGTAAAGGTTTGTAAACTTTTCACCTTGTCAATATAACGTTGCCCAAATTATATCTATATATATATATTCTAAAGTAAAACCATTTGTTGGCAAATTTGCTGACGTGTCGATTTCTTATGCATTCTCATATTTGTGTTCACACTACTTACACTTAAGTATTTTCCTCTTTTAGAAACCTTTTGAATTATTTTAATATTATTTAAAATTAATTTAAATTAAAATTTTAATTAATTAATTTTCGTGAAAATAGTGCAGCTTTTATTGCAATTTAAATTTTCAATGCAACAGAATTCCACTATCTTCTGTCTTGGAAAATATTTTTCGTCCTTTAGTAAAATTTTAAATTCAAAATTTAAGCTTCAGAAAAAGAGTTCATCATTAATTGCTAGCAGACATTTGTATTAATATCCAATTGCTTTTTTTAAAATTCGAATTTTAAACATAATATGTGTGGGAAAAGAGTTTAACATTGTTTAGTGCCAGACAACTATATAAATATCCACTACTTTCTATTTGGGAATGAGAATTGTTGAGTATATTAATAATATTTATTGGAAAATATATTATTATGGTTATTTGTAATAATTACAAACAATTAAAAAACGCATCAAATTAAATATTTGGTTCATGTATAAAGAGGATGTGTGGTGGTGCACATTTTTATTTGTTGCTTTTGCATATTGGTTCTGTCTGCATATCTTCTTCCTTTTCTCATCTATTTTTCTGTTTGTATATCAATCACCATCACTCTAAAATCCTCAAGGATGGTGAAGCTTCTCATTCGTGTCTCCACAAGTGTTTCGAGGTTTCTTCTTCTCATGCTTTCTTGCTCACTTTTTTACAAATTGTATAATCACATTTATGAGATTGTTTTGCACTTTATAGCATGTACTATGGATTCTCCTTGGATTGTCAAGTTTTCGTTTGATTGCTCTGACTCTCCTTATATTCTCCTTTTGGTGAAAGGTGTTTTGAATAATCTTCTCCTTGATGTTCCTTAAATTTTATTTCCCGTGCGTATATTTGTGTTTGATTTGTTTTTAGATATGTGGAAAACTAAATTCTGTAGTTACCAGTATTCAATAAGAAAGAGTGTTTTGGAGCCAGGCTACTATACTATAAGTAAAGCTCATTTTAGATGCTAACCAAAACCAATCAATCTATTATAAGAAGTTTTCTTAGCTGACCCAAATTCTTTTTGCAGAAACTTTTATTTAGTATACAGAAGAAAAACATCTTTATGGCTGCTGTGAAAATCAAATGTGTTCCATTGCTGGATCCTTATTCAACGGTGAGATTTCACAGTATGTCTTTTTTATGGTTTTTCTTCTTCTGTATTTGCCTTGCTTCAATAGTGCAATGCCTGTAACGTATTTCTTCTGTCCATCTTGACCCTCGCAAAGAAGGTCACAAGTACAGCCGAGGAGATGTTATGCATCAACTACAAGTACAGTTCATTGTTATTTGGGTCTTTTCAAAAAATTTGTCATAGTTTTTTGTGTGGGTATCATAAAATATGTTTTAAAATATAGTTGTCTCGATATGGATATGGTTTTTTTTTTTCTCGAAGAATTAAGAGGGTCTTACACCTTTTCCTAAATTATTCTTTTTTAAAATTGATACATGTAAGTTTTTAGAAGAATAAACTTCTATTTTGGTCAAAAGAATTTTGGAACATCAACTAGTTCTTGAAATATTTTTACATCAATTTGGTCATGCAGGTGAAGAGAAAGATGTTTTGATTGTTTGTGATGAGGATGAAGACATGGGAAAACCTAAAGGGTTTATAAGTGGAATCTGCTCCAAGATTATTGGTAGTGGCACTATCTCATTACATTAAACAGTGACAATATAAAAAGTTTTCATCATAAACTTAGGAACACATCACATTCAGAATTTTATGCTGGGCCAAGAGGCTGAAAAATCTCCATCCTGTTGGACAGGTAGCTTCAATACTCAAGAGAGGGGGTGAATTGAGTTTAACAAAAACTTTTCGCAAAGTACCTCCTTTGATGTTTTAAAGACTATTTCTTCAATAAAGCGATTTAATAGAAAATAATCTAAGCGTAGGAGCAAGGAAAGGAACAGCAAAGTAAAAAAGCTAGTATGCAAAGACAATCTAAAAAGGCAATTTCAATATGTAAATAAAGAGATCAGAGTTAGAGAAATTGCAAACTAGATGTATCCTGGTTCGGTCACCACCACTGTGACCTACGTCCAGACTGAAGCAGCTTGATCAAATCTTTTCACTCACTATCAAGCTTAAGGGTGCTTGACAAACCACTACACCTTTTCAAGAATTCGGGCTCTTGATGCCTTACAACTTTTCACTCCAAATTTTCTTAGGAATTTGGTGACCTTTCAAGTATATAGGGTTCACTCCCCTAACTACTCAATAAATCAAATGAAGGTGTTTAACAATGGCTAAGTACTCTCAAAGTACAGATAATACAAGTTGAAGAATAATGGTATATGACACTCTTACAAGAATAAAGCTCAAAGAGATTTTATGATATGAAGACAAGAATAATGCAAATAGGATGAGAATTAATGAGCAATAATGATCAAAAGGTGTGTCCCATCAATGGGAACAGTAGCCTCTATTTATAGAGGGCCCCCAATGTTTATTTCTTAACCATTTTCGCAAACTAGCCGTTTTATAGCCGTTATTTTTGTCTCTGTACAGTGGGTAATCGATTACCATAGGTTGGGTAATCGATTACCATGAAGGGTAATCGATTACTATAGTTGGGTAATCGATTACCATGAAGGGTAATCGATTACCATAGTTGGGTAATCGATTACCAACCTGTCAGCAGGTTGGATTTTGCCCTTACATGGTTTTCTCTTGATTTAAAGACAGTTTCAAAAACATATTTAAACAGTTTATGAGTATTGAAAGTATATTTTCATGTTTAGAAATGTATTTCAATGTTGATTGATGATTTAATGCATGTTCTTTAAAAATACTATAAGCTTCGTTCATGTAAGGAATCATCTTACAAATAATCCTAAGTCCTATATATTATTTTGAGTTTAGACTTAGAGACTTCTCTTGAAGCTTGAGTCTTGATCTTGTTTGGACTCCTTTTTGATAGTTGCACGATGAGACTTTCTTTCCATGCTTGTTTGTTATCATCAAAATCGTTGAACCTTTATGTTCTTTTCGTTGAGTGCATTGGTTCCACACATCCATCTTAGAAAAAAAATCAACAAACAAAAAGACTAACCTATATAACCTTGGTCCATTTTTTAGACACTATATTATTATTATTATTAAATGCATAGGCACATGTGTTTGAGATCACCATCCAACGGGGACATAAACAAAAATATCATAAATAATGACTCATAATTTTACACATATTTCCATTAACATACATTGATGAACACTTATGCAAATTGCAGTTATAGTGATTGCATATTTGCATGCTATGGTCTCCTCAACTGCCCATCAACTGCTATAATTAATCAAGTCTTTAATGCATAAATGTTATTTCCAATGACCGTTGTGATAATATCATTGGAAAGAAAGGGGGTTATATAGGACAATTTCTTTAATACTCTGAGATTATTGAAGATTCAATAATAAAGTTAAAAAAAAGAATAATATATTTGCATGCATTCTATTCATTTTTTTATGATTAATATCCCACTACTTTTTTATATTTCAAAATTTAAATTTGATATGGTGGATGTAAGTGCATAAATTTTATTTTATTTTGTGCCTATTGTATATGTGCCCATCGTACTTCTATGTAAATAGGCATTGGAAAGCTATGCTTTACATGCTCATTTTTGGAATATGAACTAGAAGGGAAATTGGTGGCTCTTCAATTCCAAAATATAGTAGAAGCATTTGGAGCTTTTTATCTTCCAATAATATATCATAATTAGCCTTGAAACCAATGTCCTATAAAAAACAAAAGTGAATATTCTAGAAGCCATCAATTTTTTTTTATAAATAATTGGTACAAGTATTTTTTTTAAAATGTTCAACAAAAATGTCTTTTTTTTTTTGAAAATCAAAGAAAACTAAAGACAACTAAACAGAAACAGCATCCCTGACCGTTCTAGGCCAAGCAACCCCCCAAAAATCCCAACCAACAACATCAGTACACCCATCAGGAGGGTCTTCAAACACAGAGGTATCCCAATTCAGAGAGATGGCCAAGTTGGCAAGCCAATCAGCAACACCATTACATTCTCTGAAAGCATGAACAAACACCAGCTGTCAGTCCCAAGTCCTCATCAACCTGATTTTGTTAACTAAACCAGCCAAAGGATTTTCCCCAAAACCACCATGGAATCACCTTCAACTAATATATCCCACACCATTTGCAAACCCAAGTAAATGTCCCAGATTTCAGCTTTAATTGCGCTGCAATTACCAATTTTTAAAAGTATTTTCCTTCTTAACCATAAAATGCTTTGTCAGGTTAAGAAAAATATAGTTATAAATTCAATAATAGTTCAAAGTATTGGTAATCGTAAGAGTTAAAATTTAAAGATAATGAAACGTTATTGAGTGGAAAAAAACCAAATTTTTATGTACAAGTAATTTTTGAAATTTTTTTTAACATAAATGTTATATATATATATATATATACAACCAATATAAAAATTATAAAAAAAGTTTTTAAAAAATATGTATAATTAATACAAAATAATTTAAATTTTATATTTAAATAAACAAAATGACATCTATCGTTCTGTTAAAAAAAATTATAAAAATTTAGCCATTGTAAAAATGAATGACCATTCAGTAATCAGTGAAAAGATATTTGCTATTACGTATTTTACGGTCTATTTTAATGTTTCTCACTACTTTCTACATGAAAAATTGTTAAGTCTATTAATAATTTTTTTTTTTGTATAGATAGCCTATTCATAATATTTATTATTATGTATATTCGTTGGAAAAATATATAATATTTAAATTTTTTTTTAAAATTTTAATTTTGAACTTCATATGTGCTAAAAAAGTTCAACATTTAATATTTCTGCAATGAAAAAAATATATAATAATTTAAATTTAATATAAAATTATAAATTATACAAAAATATATTTTAAAATATAAAAATATATGTATAATTGATAAAAAAAAAAATTTAAATTTCAATAAAAAATAAGAAATGACATATTTATAATAAATTAAAATTTTGATTTGGAAAAATAAAAAAAAATAAAAAAAATTCTTACAAGTATTTTTTATAAAATTAAAATAATTGTTTTAATTATATATGTATAACGAATATAAAAGTTATAAATTAAAAGTTATAAATTAAAAGAAAAAAATAATTTTTTTATAAAGTACTTGTAATTAATACAAAAGAATTTAAATTTAAAAAAAAAATACATCAATCATTCCGTAAAAAACAAATTATAAAATCTAAATCACTATAAAAATGAATTACCATTCAATGATCATTCAACTCCTGCATCATCGTAAAAAGATGTTTGCCATTAAGTATTTAAAAAAAATTAAGATAAATGTTTTAAATATATATGTATAACAATTATAAATAAAAAGTTAAAAAATTAAAATTTTCAAAAAATATGTTTTTTAAAAAATAATTCCAAAATATTCACTTAAAAAATAAAATAAAATAAAAGAAAAAAATTCGTACAATTATCATTTTTTTAAAATGTTTAACATAAACATGCTAAATATATATGTATAACCAATTTTTAAAAAATAAAAAATATAAATTAAATGTATTTTTCTTCTTAACCATAAAATGCTATGTTGGTTTAAGAAAAGTATAGTTATAAATTCAATAATAGTTGAAAGTTCTCAGAATCGTGAGAGTTAAAATTTAAAGATAGTGAAATGTTATTGAGTGGAAAAAAAAAACTAATATTTTATGTACAAGTATTTTAAAAAAAAACATTAACATAAATGTTTTAAATATTTCATTATTAGGTTTAATTATTAAAATTTAAAATTATTTTGTGTATGAATAAGATGTGTGTTATTGGGTCTTTTTATTTGGTAATTAATTTTTGTGCACATGCTTTTTCTCTTCTTTATCTGTTTATCGTCATCATCTTCTCTGTCTGTGTTCAAAAGAATTTTGAATAAAAAAATACAAAAGAATTTAAATTTTTAAATTTAAATAAAAATGACATCTGTCATTCTATAAAAAAATTTATAAAAATTTAATAACTATAAAAATGAATAATTATTCAGTAACCATCCAACTCTTGCATCATAAAAGGATGTTAGCATTTAAGTATTTTACAAAATATATTAATGTTTCCTAATACTTTATGCTAGAAAATTGTTAAGCACTTAAGCCTATGAATAGCGTACATTATTATGTGTATTGGTTGGGGAAATATTTAATATTTGAAATTCAAACTATTTCAATTTGAATTTTGAACTTGATTGGTATTGGAAGAGTTCAACATTTAATGTTTTTGCAGTGGAATATATATATATATATATATATATATATATATATATATATATATATATATATATAAATTTAGATATAATATAAAAGGGAAAAAAGTTTTGTATCTCCAAAAAAAAAAAAGGGAAAAAGTTTCTGATGTTATTTTAAATAACTCTATCTAATGTTCATCGAAACGACGTCGTTTTGAGGTTGAAAAATTAAAAAAATTAGAATGATAAAAACTATTATAACACTGAAATAAATTAAAATTACAAAAACACCATGATTTCCGTCCCAAAATGACGTCGTAAAACATAGATAGATAGTAATATAGACACGATTATAAGAATCTTTTTTTGTTGATAATTATAAAAACCTATTATATGCTGATATAAAATGTTGACGGTTATGACAATCAGCATCTCATATTCTCATCACTTTTGGTGTTGTATGCATTGTTGTATATGAAAATAATCAATTATAGAGTACATAACTATTTTTTATTTGCATAAAATACTGACATGTTCTTTCTTTTAACTATTAAATAACGACAGACACCGACAAAATTTTGATCTTTTTCCTCCGTACATCGCACGGGTACTGCACTAGTTATATTTTAAAGAGAAATCAGTGCAATATCGATGCAACATAATTGACATCTTCTCGTTTCGGTAGAAATTGATATTTTTTTGCTTTAATCATAGGGTTAGGCATTTTAGATTAAAGCATATTTCCTTAGAAGGGAGAAGTTATATTTATTAACTTTTTTTCTTATTACTAAATTTTAACCGTTGATGTCCGCCAATCTAACGGTTAAGATTTATTGGAAATTAATAATTATTTAATAAATACGATCCAATAAATCTTAACCGTTAGATTGATGGAAATCAACGGTTAAAATTTAGTAGTAAGTGGTCGTTTGGATTGCCTTTTCTTTCGGTAAAAGCTGCTTTTTTTATAAAAAAAAGTCCTTTTAATTTTTTTTTATGTTTGGATCGAAGCTTATCACAAAAGGAGAAGTTAATAAAAAAGTTAAAAATCTGCTTTTTTTTTAGAAGTTAAAAATATGAGCTTCTGGAGGAAGGAGAAGCCAAAAACACCCGAAAAACTCTCCTAACCGATTTTACCCGTGGATCCCTTTGACACTCCTTGCATTCCGGTCTGTTCAGAGCATTTTTCATCTTAGGGTTTTCGCCACTCCTCATCGCCGACAGAGGTCGTCTTGTTTCATGGTCGTTGCCGCTCCTCGTCATGCCAACATGTTCGACAAGTTCGATTATTCCTTAAATCCTTTTCTGAAATTGTTCATCGTTCTCTTTATTTTATTTTAAAAATAAAAATTGGATCTTTCTGAATATAGTTATTTTTTTGGGTACATGAATCAGTGTTGTTTTTGTGTTTTTGTTGTTCAGATTGAGCAGGGATATATAGCAATGTGTATAAGGCTAGAGACCTTCTTGCTGAAAAGACTATGGCTTTGAAGAAAATTAGATTTGATAATTTGGAGCCAGAAAATCTGAAGTTCATGGCAAGAGATAAAAGGAACGATGGAAATGGTAGCTGAGGCACAAAGAGGAAATGAGCATAATAGTCATTTTATAATTCAGAAGTGCTTTTTATTTTAGCATCCAAATAATAATTCTTATTCAAAAGTACTTTTAAATATTGTA
This sequence comes from Gastrolobium villosum, assembly GCA_032173675.1. Lineage (NCBI taxonomy): Eukaryota > Viridiplantae > Streptophyta > Magnoliopsida > Fabales > Fabaceae > Gastrolobium > Gastrolobium villosum. The sequence continues at coordinate 169,169 of JAVKPL010006524.1, read as the reverse complement.
TCCAAACACAAAATAATTTTAACTTATAAAAAAGGTTCTTTTAAAAAAAGTAACTGATAAAAAGTTCTTTTTTCAAAAGCATAGCAAGGAAAAACATTAATCCATTTTAGATTTGGGTTAGGCATTACCGACCCGTACCCGTAACTCAGGACGCTTTGTCATTGCTATTTAAGACTAATGTGGATCATGTGGATGCTTCTGTTTCCATCAGTTACCGCACAAGTACTGCAATCTTCTTCTTTGCACTGAAATTAAAACCCTAACCCTATCTATCTGTCTATCTTCCTATTTCTGCAATCCATGGACGCTCTCGATTCGAACCCTAACCCGCCTCTTCTCCCTTCCTACGATCCACCTCCACAGAACTTTTCAGCACCAGAGTATCACAATCCATCAGAAACCCTAGCTTCCGACGGTCAAAACACTAACGGTAATAACGACAGTGGCCACGGAAACCCATCGGAGAACGGCCAGGGCGCTGCTAATGATAACAATTCACGGCCTCAGATCTCGAAACCCTTGCTCTCCGAGAACGGGTTGACCGGTACTACCCGGAGCGGCACCGACAAGGATCAATCTGGCGGCGAGGAGGAGACTACTAGCAAGCGCCGCCGTCGAAGCCGGTGGGACCCGCAGCCGGATTCCAACGACCCGAGCGGTGGCGAATCGGGTGCAGCCGGAACGAAGAGGAGGAAATCCCGTTGGGCCGATGACGAGCCAAAGCCGGTGATTCAACTTCCTGATTTCATGGGTGGTATTGAATTTGATCCCGAGATTCAAGCTTTGAATAGTAGGCTTCTTGAGATTAGTCGAATGCTACAATCAGGTTTGCCTTTGGATGATCGCCCAGAAGGTGCTCGATCACCTTCGCCTGAACCTATATATGATAATATGGGCATTAGAATTAACACTAGAGAATATCGTGCGCGAGAGAGGTTGCAAAAGGAGAGGCAGGAAATTATATCTCAGATTATAAAGAAAAACCCCGCGTTTAAGCCACCTGCAGATTATAGGCCACCAAAGCTTCAGAAGAAGCTTTATATACCAATGAAAGAATACCCTGGTTACAATTTCATAGGGCTTATTATTGGTCCTAGAGGTAACACTCAGAAGCGGATGGAGAAAGAAACTGGTGCTAAAATTGTGATTAGAGGTAAAGGATCGGTGAAAGAAGGCAGGCTGCAACAGAAGAGGGATTTGAAACCTGACCCTTCGGAGAATGAAGATTTGCATGTTTTAGTGGAGGCCGAGACGCCGGAATCGCTTGAAGCTGCTGCAGGTATGGTGGAGAAGCTCTTGCAACCTGTGGATGAGGTATTGAATGAGCATAAGAGGCAACAGCTTAGGGAACTTGCTGCCTTAAATGGGACGATTAGGGATGAAGAGTATTGCCGGTTGTGTGGTGAACCCGGTCATCGGCAATATGCTTGTCCTACAAGGACTTCAACATTTAAGAGTGAAGTTGTTTGTAAGCATTGTGGGGACGGTGGTCATCCAAGTATAGATTGTCCTGTGAAGGGTGCTACTGGGAAGAAGATGGATGATGAGTATCAGAACTTCCTGGCAGAGTTGGGAGGTTCAGTTCCTGAATCTGCAACAAAGCAAACCAGCACGTTGGCAATTGGTTCGGGCAATTCTGGAGGCAATCCTCCTTGGGCTAACAATTCTGGTTCAACTGGTGGTGTACCACAAGCTGGTTTAGTGGCTAGTGCAGTTAAAAAGGAAATTGATGATACAAATTTGTACATTGGATATTTGCCACCCACTCTTGATGATGATGGCCTGATCCAATTGTTTCAACAATTTGGTGAGATTGTAATGGCAAAAGTTATCAAGGATCGAATATCAGGTTTAAGTAAAGGATACGGGTTTGTGAAATATGCTGATATCACAATGGCAAACAATGCAATTTTGGCAATGAATGGTTATCGCCTTGAGGGCCGAACCATTGCGGTCAGAGTTGCTGGTAAGCCTCCTCAGCCTGTTGTACCTCCTGGCCCACCAGCATCTGCTGTGCCCACTTATCCTGTTCCAAGCCAACCACTTGGCCCCTATCCTTCCCAACAATATGCTGCCGGTGGTCCTCTTGGGAGTGCTCACCCTGGGAGTTATGGTGGTACCCCAGTCCCATGGGGACCTCCTGTTCCTCCTCCATATGCCCCTTATGCTCCTCCTCCACCTGGGTCAACAATGTATCCTTCTATGCAAGGTCAACCCATGCCTCATTATGGTGTTCAATATCCTCCTGTCCCAACAGGCCCCCCTGGTGCCCCATCCCAGCCCGCAACTTCTGGTGAAATGCAGCAGAGTTACCCTCCCGGAGTGCAATCTGACAATAGCTCTTCTACTCAGTCTCTACCAGCGAATATGTATGGGAACGCGATACCTTCAATGCCACCAGCAGCTCAACCTACATACCCTGCATCTTATGGATATCCACCATACTACAGTGCAGTTCCTCCACCACCTCCCCCTCCTGCCCACATTCCTGTCTCGACATCAAATGTTCCTTGGGCCAGTAATCCTATGGGGCCACCTCCTGCTTCGTCTGCTGAGAAGACAACGTATGGTGCTGATCAGTCCCAGAGCATTGGTAATGTCCCTTGGGCCACAAATCCACCAGTGCCTTCTCCTGTTTCATCAGCTGAGAAGACATCACATGGTGCTGATTCAGAGTACGAGAAGTTCATGGCAGAGATGAAATGATCTAGTTTCATCATGCTTCAAATTCCAAAAGGTGTGTTTTTCGTCTCTATTATTTTTATATATAGAATTTAGCTTTCAATTCCTGATGTGCTTTCACATCTGATGTAAAGCTTAGTCTTTTTATTTAGTCATACGGAATCCTTTTAGAATTGTTGGTATCACAATTTCTTTGATTCTAGGAGATTAGTTCTTAAAAAGTTACTTATTACCCTTGCATTCAAATACCAGTTTTAAAACTTTTCTGATTTTGTTCTAATTGGAAACAGGTGGGACTAAGGATTTTTTGGATTTAATTTGGTCCTAATAAATTAATGCTATTACAATTAACTTGTCTGCTCCTGTTCATAGTTACATGCTGTTGGCTTCACTTTCAAGTTGGGATTTTCATCTGCAACTTGATGTTTATTGTTTCTCTGATTTGCGTTGTGTTCATTAGCATATCTTTAAATTCATGGTTTTGTCTTTAATGTGATTTTGGGCTTTTTTCCTTCCCAAGGTTTTATATATTGCAATGTATTTGTTTTCCTTGGAATTTATTTTTCTGCAAATAAAGTGCATGTTAGCTGCAAAAGCCTCCCTACCGACTCCCTGGACCTTAAAGAAAGCTATTTTATTGTATAAAACAACGTATTCAACCTTCTATGTTAACTTTCTTACAATTGAGTTCCACTTGGTCTTCTGTTTATCTGAAGGGCCCTTACAGAGGAAAGGGCAAACTGGTATGACTTTGTAAGTATATGATATCTGCACAAACTTTTTCTTGGATTTAATTTCTCCAGCTTATTTATTAATGGGATTGTATATGGTCTCCTTCCTAATTTTATGGTGTACATTGGAGCAGAAACTAGTTACAGTTGTATGGCTCAGGTATAAAATCCCCTTCCTGAAATGAACTAAAAGAAAAAAGGATCCTCTTTTTTTGTTAATATATTGTTAGATTGGTTGATATCCATATTGTAATAGATTTTGAATGCATCATTTTGCAGATTATGTATACAATTTTCATTTCTAGTGTTTCAAAGATCTCTATCTTTCTTTCGCTTTCACTACTTGAGGGTGTCTATTCTCATGCTTTTTTATTATGCGTAAAATTAACAATGGCCTTCTGTATGTTATTTATATTTTATCGTTATTTTGCCTCTCTTAACTCTTCATTGTTATGATGTAACGTTTTGACAGGCCTGATGTTTCTTGGAGCTCTTGTGAACCTGATTTCTTAACCTCTTGCCATGTCTTTCTTGGAAGTTTGGGACTCACTTCTTTAACCTTGCTGTACTGTTATGAAATTTGCAGAGATTTGGGCTAGAAGTTTAGAGCAGTCTTCATTCAGCAGAGGCGAACATCAAGGCTTACTATAGTTATGATTGTTATTAATCTTTTCTTTTTGTGTAGGACTTAATACTGTCTGAATTATTTTCTGTGGCATTTTATTGATTTACACAGTAATGTCTGGTTGCTAATGTTTCCTTTGAAAGTTTGTTTGAACTTTATGGCAGCTGGTTTCTGGTGTTTCATGTTGATACTTTTCTGTAGTCATTTTAGTTGTTTTAGTTCATTCAAAACTGATTCTAACTAATAATTTTGGTGATGAGCTTTAATTTTATTTGTTTGATGCTAATTCTCTTAATTGCTTGGTGCTGAAGCTGGCTTTTAGATGCCTTTAATCATGCATCTCATCCCGAAGGTAATCATGCCTTGCCATTTATTTTAGGCATTTTGGGTTGTTAGAAGAGATATTTTTTCTTTTAATGATTTGTTCATACAACTATAAAATGTATTTAACCGTTCCAGTGTGACAGGTAAAAAAGTTCAAACGTTTTTCTGTTTCTGGCATGACAAATGTCAGACTTCGATGGTATTTTCACATCTTATAAATTTTAGCTGACGTGGTGTTATGAACACCAAATTCTTGTATCATGGTACAGGCAATTATCAAGTTTCTCATTTGTTTCTGGAGTGATCATGTGGTCCCGTTGACACGGTCAATGTTTTTGGGCATGAGATGAAGGCTGAGGTGAAAATGATTGTTGATAGTGGTGTTTATGAGTTGTCTCCTCATGCTTCGTTTAACTGTGTTGCTGGGCGAAGATAGAGTAGATGATCAAAGAATTGGAGTTGTAGAAATTTTCTTTATTTTTCTGCTTGATATCTGCCCTTTTTTTTTTTTTTTATTGAAACAAACAGTTGTTCTGTATTGTCGCTAGGCATATCTAATTTTTTCAAATTCAACAATGCAAATCTTAGATCATGGTCGATAAATCCTGGAGCCATGCTAGTTCAGTAGTGTGCTTGTAAGAATAAGGAAATATGTTAGTTCACCTAGAACCTGTTTCTTTTTAGGCCTAGGCTGCCAGAAAGAATTAGTACCGCCAATCGTTTACGTACTCCTTGATCTGTAGTATTGAGTGGATTTACTGTTCTCAGGATTTAATAACTATTAGGAAGTTCTTATATCTACGTAGAATCTATCGGGGCCTTCAGATTCTTCATATGGGGGTAGTTTAGACACTCGAAGTTGCTGCTCTGCATTTCTAGTCAGTTCTACCTGATGTCTTTTCACAAAATTGTTTTGGTCCTCGACCCCTGATTTTGCTAGTCAGAAACCGGTTAAATCCATCATAGTAAATCATTTCAAGGTGCTAGTCTCAAGCTTGTGATTTCATATCCTTTTACTTTAAAGGAAAACTATGTTCATGTTGTGGTTGAGTATCCCTTTTTATACACACCTATCGATTTTTGTGTAGTTTAATTTGTATTTTTTATAAGTGAGTGAGTTCCATTTATAATTGTGTTTGTGATAGTAGAGAATTATTCTCCTAGATTAATAAAGCCCATACTTTAATGCCATAAATTATGATTTCTTTTACATTTATGCCAGTTATTTAGTTGTTTCTCTTTTCCTATGGTATTAATTTGCTTAGAAATATTTTGCGTTTTCATATATGCATCGATGCAAATCGGAACCTGAAAATAACGACTCATGATTCGTGTTCATTGAAATGGGTAATTCATCGTGGTCTGTTTGTGTGTGCATTTGCTATTGAGTAGGGTTGTATATGAATGGATCCATCTAATAAAATTTTAAAAATGTTATAATTTAAGTCAAAAAGTTTTAAAAATTAATTTTTTTGATCGGATTGTATCAGTTTTAAGATGTAATGAATAGAAGAAATAATGTGTACCACTAGGGTTAGCCTAGTGGTGTGGGGTGTGTGTTAGGAGCATTGTTGTCAAAAATTAGTGTAAAAATATAAAAATTTATGTTTTTATGTTTTTACTATAGTGGTGCGTGTTAAACCGTAATTAAAATCCGTCCTTGGTACAAATTGGTAAAAATGACGTGTAAAAATGATAAAAATTTACGTTTTTATCGTTTTGACCGTTTTTACTTAAAATGAATTAAAAAAAAAGATTTTAAAAAAGAAATTAAAAAAAAATCAATTTTCGTTTTCCCCGGATGATATCCGATTTTTTGTTTGGATATATGTCTTTTATAATTATGTCTTATAAAGCTAATTCTATTTTAATCAATTGTTTTGTGTTTTGGATTATTGTGTGCGTTGAAAAAAGTTAAATCTTCTAAAATCTGCAAAGTGTATAAAGCAGTTAGCGCAGATTGGTTATCCATTACTTGTTAGTTATCAATATTTATAATTTTGATACTTAGTTATCAAAAATAATTTTCCTTTTTAGCTAGGTAAGTGGCTCAACACATATGTTCACTATGTGATTTTTTTTACATGCATATATATAATTTTGTATATGAACCTTAAGTAGTGTAAAGTTTTTTCGTGTCGTTTTTACGTTTTACATTATATACATATATAGTTGTTGTGTTCAATTCCTTGTAATGTCCAAAAAAAAGGAAAAAAGAAATAATGTGTAGTTAATGAATAGAGAAATAGAGGAATGATTAAGTTTGATATTGATTATTTGTTTGTAATAAATTTAATCAATTATTGGAGATTATTAAGTTAAATCTTTAATATAAAATAAGACTTATATAATATTTGTCTTAGTTAAATTTTTTATTTATAGATTTTTAAAATTATGATATAGTTTCAAAAAAAAATTATATATTTTTTTAACAATCTTTTTTCTTGGGTTTATAATTCTTGTTAAACAACTTAAATTTAGTTATGCAGTTGTATAGGTATTTGACTGTTTGCTATCAGATTCTCGTGGAAACGGAAGTTACGTATATTATAAAATTTTAGACTTCATTTTAACCTTCGTCAATGCTTCTTTTGTTGGATAGATTTGAGGTCGTCTGTTTTCTCATTTCATCCACGATGGTCTGAAATTTATTGTATCTTTGAGGGCCTAAATCTGAGAAATCAACTCTTCTTTAGCAACATTGTTCACCGCTTTTTGGATTATAACTACTTACCTTAACCATTTTGGCTACGCTTGGTAGTAAGAAACTTGACATTCATTATTACCGTGTTTATGCAATTCCCAACACGTTATAAAGAAAAAATTACTATACACACACACACACACAAAAACGACTGAACTGGAATAGCTGAGATTGTAATTTGTAACTCAGATTGGATGATTGGCTCAAGGATGTGCATGGGTCGAATCGAACTGGATTTTTTGAAAAATCGGACCGAATTGGTTTAAATGGTTCGGTTCGAGAGTGGTTTGGTTCGAAAATGGTTCGGTTCGGTCCAAAATTGGTTCGGTTCGGAAGTGGTTCGGTTCGAAAGTTGTTCGGTTCGGTTAGGAACCAGTTCAGAAGTGGTTCGGAACCGGTTCGGGTCGATTCTCTTTTGAAAAGAAAAAAAATTTAAAAATTTAAAAAATAAAGTTATAAAAATTAATTTGGTTTGATTTGAAAATGGTTCGGTTCAGAAACGGTTCGGTTCTTAAACTGATTCTAAAAACTGGTTTGGTTCTTAAACCGGTTCTAAAAACCGGTTCGGTTCATGGACCGGTTCTTTAAAAATCGGTTCGGTTCATAAACTAATTTTTTAAAATTGATTATTTTATGGAGCGGTTCGATTCATGGTTCGACCCACTTTTTTAATTATTTTGCACACCCCACCTCAATGTACAGAAATCTGGTTAAGCTCAAGAGTACGACGGACCAGAGCTCGATAAAGGGGTCTTTGTCGATGAGCCTAATGCGCATATCTAGAACAAGGAGTATAGCTAGAAGTCATTTTTCTAGAAAAATAAAATAAAATTCTCTTTTAAGGAATATGAATTTTCTTTATTTTAAATTCAAAGTTGAATATAAACTAACTTAAAAGACAGTTAGACTCTGGTTGGAAAAATTTATGAGTCAAAGCTGGCAGCCCGTTTAATGATATTTTTTTAACTCATTTATTTCTTCACTCATAATTTTACAAATATTTAAATTCGATCATCAAAATTATTTCTATATTATTATCATATTGCTTAAATATACGGGACCAAAAATTCTGATAAATAATGCATTTATTTGTAGCCAAAATTTAAAAAAAGAAAAAAAGAAAAAAGAAAAAAGAAAAAGAAAAGAAAAAATGTGATAATGTTAACATGTGTAGGAGTGGCAAACGATTTAACCCATCCAGGTCTTTTGTACTGGTTCGTGAAAACAAACCGATTATGTAAAAAAAATACTTAAAGATGCTGTCGAAAAATCAGCTAGACTCAGGTTGGATAAATTTATGAGTCAAATTTATTGAGAGATTTAAATATCTGCACTACTCGCACTCTGAATTAGTCTTATAATCGTTCAAAAAATCAAAGTTTTGTTAGAAGAGGAGAGATATTCTCACTACCAAAAATTTCCACTACCAACTTACTACCTATCTAATCACCATTAGATTAATATTTTCTCCCTCTTCAAAAACTTTTTAACATTCTCTCTTTGATGATACAATGATGATGTGATAGGTAGTAAGTTAGTAGTGAAAAATTTTAATAATTACAATATCCTCACTCTTGTTAGAATAGCGGAAAAAGATAACTCACAAGATAATTAAGTTTGGGTTAACTGAAAAATAAAATAAAAATTAATGAGTCAAAAGTAAAAACAGCTCGGTTAATGATATTTTTTAACTCGTTTATTTCTTTACACATAATTTTTCGAATTTTTGTATTTAACTATCATTAGTAGTTAGTTAGTACTAACAAGTGAGTAAAATATATATAACGAAAATTAGAAACCCTAGTCACAAGTAGTTTATAAGCATAGTGGTAAAATCCAAAACTCATTTTCTGAGCTCCCGTGTTCGATTCTCGTTTTGCCCCAAAATCAGTATTTTTTAGTTCATCATTTTGTCCTTCAACTTCAGAGCCATGGATCCAGACCAATCCTCTTCAACTCCCCGGAAGGTACTCACTCACTCACAAACACCGAATTCCTTTCAATTTTCAAATAGTTTCGGTTTCAAATCAACGTTACGTTGTGTTGTGTGCACTGTGTAGGTCAAGTTCGCCCCAAAATCCCCACCGAACAGGAAGCCCAAACCACCAGCACCTACTTCCGAAACGTAATTCAAATAAAATTCACTTTGAATTTCCAAACACCGAATCGAAACATCATTGCCTGATTGTGGAAATTGTTTCTTGATGCAGTGAAGAAGCACGTGATGAACTACACGAAGATAGCGCACAGGCTCAAGCTTACTTACGTCGTTGGAATGTATGTGTCTCCGTTCTCTTCGTTTTCTTTCTCTAATTCTTTTCAATTATGGATTATGATATTCTCAGTGTTCAATATAGTGTTCCTAATTTATAGTTTATTTTAAGTTAATAATAACATCTAAACTTGTGTTTGGGAAATTAATAATGCTAATAATAGCTCTCCTCCTAAATTTCCATCTTAGGCCCTTTAGCCAAAATAAATTAAATAAATAAGAAAACTCAAAAATAAATGTTATGTTATGTTATGCAATTTTCAAGTTTTCTACAACCCAAAACATAAATTATGTTTGAATATTTATTATCCTATATTTTCTCATTATAAGATTTAGTCTTACTTTTGGTTACTTTTGGAGTTTTTTTTTTATTTATTTAGAAAAAGGTTAAGATAAGAATACATGTGTAGGTGATTTATTTAGTAAAAATTAGCTGTCTTTTCTTGCTCTTCGCTAACTACCTGTACTTTAATCTTTTTTTTTTTTTTTTGGTAGACACCTGTACTTTAATCTTTACATTGTCCTCAATCAACAAATTTTAAAATATAAAGATTGCACTTTTAATTTAGCTCAATTTAGAAATTGTAATTTGTAATTAAAAATAGTTACTATAAAGAGTGTGAATAGGTAATTGAAAATGTGAATAATCTTTTTGCATAAAAAAAGAAAATGTGAATAATCTCACTCATTTTGTGTGTGTTAATATAAATTGTGTATTTGAATTAGGTTTTTTTTACGGAGGAGAGATATTTTTATTACCTAAAATTTCACTACCAACTTACTATCTATCTAATCATCGTTAGATTAACATTTTCTCACTTTTCAAAAACTTTTTAACATTCTCACTTTAATCCAATGGTGATGTGATGGGTAATAAGTTAGTAGTAAGAATTTTTGGTTATTAGAATATCCTCACTCTTTTTTATATTTAAAACAGTTTATAGTAAAATATTTAGAAAGAGAGCTTTTAAAATAAATAAATAAAAAAAGTAGTATTTTTTCTAAAAAATATGATCAAAACCAAACACGTGAGCTTTCGAAAGAAGCAATGTTTCAGTAAAAATTAATTAAAAAACAAACATGTGTAATTAATTGCATGTTTGGTTTTGATTAATTTCAGTAATCCCCTGTTCTTTTTCCCTGTGGCGTTACTTTAGCAATGCCATCGTTCCATTCCTAAGATGCTGCAAAGTTAAGCTGAATGTATTCGTCTGTATCTTAAAAGATCACCGAAAATATTTGAACAATATGGAATACTGAGTGTTACCCAAGCTCCAAGAGTGATGGGCCATGGTATCTGGAATTCTGAATTGAAAATAAAACATATTGCACGTTGATATGTATATTAAGAGTCTGCATGCTCCAATTATCTAGCTACCTGAATAATGGTGAAGGTTAAAGTCATTACAAAGATCAAATTAGGATGCCATGCCTCATGTCATGTGAGGTTGCCAATCTATAGAGACTTTTTTATTTCTCCTTTTGTCTCTTAGAGATAGTAAAACTGTTTACTAGGGAACTTTCTCAATGTTTAACATTTGTTAACCCTTACCTAATTTCCCAACAATATTGGCATTTTGCACGGTATCAAGCTCAATGTCACCGAGGCTGCTATAAAGACAAGTAAACAACATGGATTTAACTGAGTTAAATTATATCAAAAGACAGCAATTGTAATGTGAAATAGACATGCTAACGAGACCTTTCCTTTCCTATTCCTTTTTCTTTTTTTACCTTTCCCTTATTTCTAATGTGACATTGATTTGCTTTTTATCTACATTTGCAGGAGAATCTTGCGAGACGCCAGCCTAAAGTTGAAAAAAAATGTAACATTTCATTAGTTTTGCAAAACATGATTGTGCATCTGATTTCATAACCTTATATGCCAAAAAACATGGCTGAAAGTATGAACGACAGTGCAAAACATTATTAGTCACTTTATTTCATGATGGTTAGTTTTTTGGAAGGATGATAAGAACCTTGAGGTGAACACTGCAATGCCGGCGTCACCACCCGCGCCGCTCGATTGCAACCGGGAGGCATAGTGGAAGGCTCTGAAACCATTTGATAAGAACCTTGAGGTGCACCACCCCAAAAGCTAGCTCAAAGGGTGGTGGGAGTGTCCAAGGTCTTATAAACTCACATTAGTCGCCGGGCTGGCTTTGCGCTAGTCTTTTACTAGCCCCGGGCAAACACTGCAATGCCGGCGTCACCACCCGCGCCGCTCGATAGCAACCGGGAGGCATAGTGGAAGGCTCTATAAGAACCTTGAGGTGTACCATCCCAAAAGCTAGCTCAAAGGGTGGGAGTGCCCAAGGCCTTATAAACCCCACATTAGTTGCCCATACAACCAATGTGGGACTCCAAGTCCCATACCTTGAAAATGGGTCCTAACAAAGGATTTATGGTTGATGTAGAAGTTTTTGAAATGAAAGATAGGTATCTCATGATAGTTGGGAGATGAAAAGATCTAAGATCAATTGGCTTAATAGTATCTTGGGAGAAGGGAAAAGCGTGTGTATACTGTCAAATGTGATATAGTACATTTGAATGAAATATGTTATGTTTTTTGCTTTTCAACGAAGTTTCTTTTTGGGATTTTAGACATTTGTCTAAACCATTTTACCATGGGAAATACCAGCTGATCACTTTCACTGCATGTAAATATCTTGGACTCCTTGAGTAGTTGATTCTGTATGGCCTGCTCACAATGATAAATTACCTCCACCATCATAATCAATATTTTTTTATTCATATTGTTTGCTCCTAATTTCTGGAGTTTAAAACTTGCAGCAAGCGTGGAAGTCGCATTTGGTCCTGGAGGTCCATCATCACCTTCTCTAAGGACATATGGAATTAGTAAGTCTGTGCATAGCGGTAAAAGCAGTGGCACGGCATCTGAATATCTTGCTAATGAGCAAAATGATTCAACACCTTCAACTGATGTGGAAGATCAAAGCGACCCTTTTATGGTAGATGTTACTGATGATAACACCAATGCATCAGCCGGGAAAACTAAAAGAGATTACACAGAACCGTGGGTGAGAAATTGTCATCATCACTCATCTGTTCTCTTCCTATATGTATCTTTCTCATAATCTTAGCATCCGAAGCTTTAATTTGATTACAGGATTATGTCAACTCTTACTATCCTATTACTCTTCCTCTGAGGAAGCCCTTTTCTGGAGATCCAGGTATGCTCTCATATGCATTAACAAATGATCTACCAATGGAATTAATATTCATGAAAAAGACAGATTAAGTCCAAAGGGTACTTTGAAACTGTATGAAAAAGGGTCTTGTTAGCAGAAGTCAACTTCGAAGGATACATTTGTTAAGCATTAACAGTCATGTTTGGATTTTTTATCTGGTAGAAAATCTTGATGAAGAAGAATTTGGTGAGGCTGCTACTAGTGTGGAGTATGATGAGAATACTATTAATCCTGCTGCAGAACTCGGGCTCTTGGTTAGTAGTCAGAACAACATTAATAAATATTAAAGTAATTCTAATAACACAGCAGTACTGTGATATAATGCATAGATAATTTTTCAACAGGAGAAGAGTGAACAACAAAGGATGCTTTTCTTTCAGCTTCCTGCTCTGCCTTCGGTCAAGCAATCTGTGAGTACTAAGGGGAAGGAGAAAATTGGTACATCAACAGTATCACCAGATCCAACTAATAGGAGTAACATGGAAGATTTACCAAGTGGATATATGGGCAAAATGCTAGTATTCAAGAGTGGAGCAATCAAATTAAAACTAGGAGAAATCCTGTTCGACGTAAGTCTTACTATCCCTGTTTCAAAATTAAAAATTGGCATCGCAAGCCTTCTCAATTTACTACATTTACTAAATTAAGAGCCAAGTCATTTTGTTTTCTCCGTGTGTTATTCAATTTAGTTGTACAATATGTGATGATGAAGTAGTGGATTTGTAGATCTCCTCATTCCCGGAAGAAATAAAACAAAATTAAAAAATCCCATATTTTAGTTCTTTTAGCTTGTTGACTTCAATTATCGCATTTGATAACAATATAATTTGGTTCTCATACAGGTCTCTCCAGGTTTAAATTGTGATTTTGCTCAAAATGTTGTGGCCATGAACACTACACAGAAACACTGCTGCGTTCTCGGGGAGATTAGTAAAAGGGTTGTTGTAACTCCTGATCTTGATTCAATTGATCTGTAAAAGAAAATATATGGTTATACGCCATCATATAGGGATAATACAGGTACCTGCGTGGTTTATGTAAATAGGGATATTATGTGAATATGGGTGGACTACAAATGCACTGCTGATTGGCAAGTGCAAACTGGAAACTAGACCTAGCATTTGACATTGACGAAATACTAAGCATGAAGTTGAATTCCACATTTCTGTTATTGCTTGGTGGAAGCGTTAGTTTTATGCAAGAAGTAAATCATTGACAAATGTCAGATATCTCAAATTCTTTTCTAGTTTTGAACTACTGCATGCAAGCTGCGGACAAACACAAACTATATCTTTCAAAATCTCTAATATAACTTGTAGAGAAAATAAAGCCAACCAAATTAAGTTCAATGACAAAAACTACACAATCTAACAAATAACATGCAAAGTAGGCCTATCATTCATGCACCATATGATAGCTTAATCATATATTTCTGTGTATATGAAGAAGACAAAGGACATAAAACAAAGCATCCAAAACTCATCCACCGTATGAGAGCTTAATCATAAATTTCTTTGTCTAAGAAGAAGCAAAACGACAAAAAACAAAGCATCCATAAGTTTTGCAGTTCAAATTTATCTCCGAGAGTCGAAGAGAATTCTTGTTATGTAGGCGAATTCTGTCATGCCCTAGCTATTGGCACGGTTCACCATGACAACCAACAGGACCATAATGGTAAGCATTAAACAAGCTTTCATCTTCTCTTTGAGGTTATCAGAGTCCGAGTCATTTCCACCTCCAGCTATCTTGTTATAAGCAAGTTGAAACAACTGGTTCACAATCTTGGTAATTTTCTCAATTACTTCCATGAATTTGGCTTTGACAGTAACAAACATCGACACCACATTTCTTGTAGTAAGGGAGTCACTGTGAGCAATCCCATCTGGAAGAACATGCGCTTCATCTGCACATTTCATGACCAGATTAGTCAAATTGTGATTCATATGTAGATAATGGAAGACATCCAATTTCCACCATAAGTCAGCAATAATAATAATATTAATAATATTTCTATAATATTATCAATACAAAACTGAAAATGGAAACGAGCTAAGAAGCTAATAGCAATTATCAGCATGAAAATGAATAAGGCAAAAGGAACCAATTCCACCCAACCTTCCCCTACATCCAACCTCCTGAGAGAGATATAGAGTGAAAGATAACTCCAACTTAACTGAGCCACTAAGATACAATTCAAATTTCTCAGGTTTAGTATGAAATACTTAAATGCCAACCTGCAGATATTGACTCCCTAAGTTCCCGTACAACTTCATTGTTCAGAATAGCATCCCAAACAGCTTCATCAGAAGATAATGATTTGACAATTCTCTGCAACAAGACCACAATTATTGAATACTTGTAATAATTGAAGTCAGTAAGTCTAATTGTTGATTTTTCTTTATTTTTTTAATCAATGACAGCAAGCCCATTTTATTTCTCATTATAGATATAAGAAAAACTGCAATACATGTAGAAACAACATAGCTATTCTTTTTTAATACAAAAAACAACATAGCTTTTGAAAGCTTGTTTTGACACATTTTTGTCCATCATGCAGAACGAGGGCATGCATATTAAGTTTAGCATTTTGAAAAAAACATTTACTTTGACAAAATGAACAGAAAATAACATAATAAATGGGTTCATTACTTCATTATGATCAGGGGCTTCTTACATAATCAACTAGAAGTAGGAAAAAACAGAACAATAAAAAGCAGCTTTGTGTTACTAATTTTACTTCTTTTTCCCCCTTGTGTGTGTAAGGTTACAAGAGGCTCTAAGACCTAGCATGTGAATAGGAAAAGATTACCCTAAGAGTACTGAATATTGAGACCAACAGATCAAAACCAATAAGTACTTCCCAAGGAAGCTGGTTTTCACTTGTCATAAGGCTCCAAGTTCATGTGCTGATTTTACTTTATTTTATTCTGAAATAAACAGAACATCCAAGACTCTACAATCCAATATTTTTGTGGGCAGGTTAAGTGTTGCTAATAGGTTTAATTACTAAAGTACTGTCATTTAAATTTGGTTCACAATTTTATTTGAAGATTAAAAAAATGGGTTTTATAATTCTCATGTTGAAGGAGAATTGAGATCTTATGTTGTAGAGATAAAAAACATATGAGACCCATGTGTTAGAAAAAATTATATGTAGGACCCATGTCAGCACGAAAATCGAAGGGTGTGTAGGAAAATTTGAATTCTCACGTTGAATGAGAATTATAAAACCCTTAAAAGAATTTCATTAAAATAAGTGTCAGAGATCATAAACTGAACCTGAACGGATGGATCAGTCTGCAATAAATGAATCGCGTAATAAACTCTATCAGATCCATTAGCTTGTAGCATTCTTGAATGATAAGTAAGCAAAGAGGGTTCTGTCCAGTCTGTCTCTGATACATCAGAAGAAACTTGGTTGACTAAATCAGAAATTCGGACACGATCTAATTCATTTCCAAACACCCTGCACATACACTAACATACATCACTGATCTCAAATAAAATAGTCAAATGTGCTAGAAAATAATGTTATTTGAATTTAAAAGAATAAGAAATTTTTGCAAGATAGAACATATATGAAAAAGACAAACAGAACATTTATCCTGTTTGCTAGACATTCGTATAAGAGTACCTCAGAAATTAAATGTAATGAAATCTTGCAAAATCAAAATTATAAGGGAAAAAAGGGTGAAAAAAGCATTAATTTTGAATTTTTGATAGTTAAGCATTAACTTTATACTCAAAACAAGCAACTCAACTACACCATAGGTCTGTATTCAAAGGTTTGATAAGTGAATGTACTTCTTGTTCAAAATAACTATGAATACATCATATCCATGAAAACTACGCTGTCATACTGATAAAACTAACTCAATTAGACCATGAAAAAAGCACAGAAGATTGGAATTTCCACCCCAGGGAAGCATATACACTTGAAAATAATAACATTGTGAGTACTTCACAGTCACTTTAATAATACTATATCAGTGGAGATAGGAATACCAAATAAATGGATAAATGATAGAAAATTATTGGTTTATCTTCACTCGTACTAACTTTCAAAATATAGATTCTCTCTTTTGATTTAAATTTTTTTTGTAATAGATTTCAAATTTTTTAATTTTATATTACATTACATTACAGCCATGTCATATACTATAGCTTTAAAATTTGCCATTTTCTCATGTTCATGTCTAGATAATAATCCCCTAGGCATTACAACTTGCAAGGATTACAAGTGAAACAAACAAACAAGATAACGAAAACAATCAAGTAATTTATATGTCAGCGAATTTTTTTAAAACAAATATTCCAATCAGTTGTTTAGAAATGATTGCAAAATAACTAGACAAAGTCTAGGAATGATTATCTGATTGAAGGAATTAGCTTTGTCAAAAGATAAAATAAAACAATTGAAACCATTCAACTTCTGTTATCTTCATCACCAGTAGTCACACAATGAGACTAACATCACATGATACAAAAAATTAGGCTTTAGTCAGAATCATCATTACCAATACAACCTGAATCACAACAATGGTAATCATAATACCAAAATTTTTTAAGATTACAATATTTAAAAAGTAATCCCAAATTTCACATGCATTGTTAACACATTATCATAACAAATTTTTTTAATAATAATAATAATAAAAACAGAACCTTTTAGACTCAAATTAGAGAATAAAGTTGCTTACTCTTGTAGGGCAGAGACAGCATCTTCAACCTCATTCTCAGAAGGAACAGAAACCCAATCAGAAATTGATAACCCCGATAAGGGATTGTTATCAGAAGAAGAAGACAATGAAGAAGAGTTTAATGAAATGGGTGCAAGGTGATGCCTAGAAGAAACAATGGAGGATGAGAAAGGGTTTTGTCTCCCACTGTCACAACCTCTGTCACCAACACCAACATCAACCTTTGTCCTTGTCCTTGTCATAGTTCTACCAGCAACAGTAAGCGTTCCTCGTCCACGCCCCATGCCTCCTCTGCCACGAAACATTATCGTACTATGTCTCTATGCTAACCTCTTTTTCTGCTAAAACTAAAACTGCAAGTGACAGTGAAAAACAACACTGGTTGGTTTTTATCATCCACACATTTGGGTTCCAGAATTCAAAAAGGCAAGATTATTGAGATTATGCTATGATCAAGGAGATATCAGATATTCTCCATAAATGCAGGTTGAAGTGCTGTTATTTTGGACCGGTGCAAACGTTCAATTTTTAATTATTATTTTTTTGTAATAAAACTAGAGAAATGTTATTATAACCTATTTTTTTTTTATAATTTCTTACCATTATATTTTCATTGTTTTTGTCAATCAATAATGATCATTTATTACAAATTATTAATAATTAATGCATTTGATTTCCAAAAATAATAACGGTTAATTTGCATAAATGAATTGCCAACATATGATTACATGAGATAATAAACAAAAATAAAATGTAAATATAACCTTACATAAAATAATACTTTTTGTTTTAAAATAGGGTTTTATAAGAGTTATGTTGTAGGAAAAATGATTGTATTATATTATAGAGATTTGTTTTGCGTGCCGAAGTTTTTTTTTGCTGCGGGCCCCACAAAATATTGTGTGTGTAGGAAAATTTTTGTGTTCATGTTAAATGATAGATGATAAACCTTTTAAAATATTTATTACTTTGTTCATAAAAATATCATCGTTTTAGGAAAAAAAATATTTTAATTTATATTTTGTTTTAAATTTTTAAAAAATTATTAATTTTTAAAAATTATTAATTTTTTATTATTACCATTTTTTAAGAGACTCTCTGAAATTATATTTGTTGAATTTTAGAGTTTATAGTCTATTACACATGATTCAATTCACAAAGCCCGGAGAAATTAGAATTATGGTCCAATAAATATAGCTCAATTGTTAAAATAATAATGAATTTTGAATATAACAAATTACTATCAAATCAAAGTTCAAATAAAGTAGGAGATATAATTGTGATTTATTTGGTGAGAAAAGAAAAGCAACAAATTTAACATAATTTTTTATCTAGGTTTGAGACTGGTCTTGAACGATTTAATTGTAGTTATTTATATATTTTTAAAAAGTAATTACCTTTATATTTATTTTAGGACAAATCTTATTTTTAGGATTTTAGATTTTGAATTTTAAATCAATTTGTATTTAGTCTACAAAGGATGCTTATGGATTCTGACACTTTTTTTTTATTCAAATTTTTTTTAATTAAATATGAAAATCCTATTTATAAATCAAATATTGTTTGTTATGAAATTTGACCTGAAGAATTAATAAGACATAAAAATTATTTTTTGTTTATATTTAGGGTAATCATCTTTTGTTGTTGCTGCATTACGAGCGACTATCCTGCCGACAAAAGATTTTGGTGGAGCTCACTTCAAATTAAAACCAAAAAATATTAATAATAAGATGACATTTTCAATGTATCTGCAGGGATGGGGAATTGTTATCCAGTAAGGAGAAACAATCCCCCTTATATTTATCATTTATGTTATGAAATTTGAATATTTGATTGATTATATGATTTATTATTAGCTGTTATGTGTATTATTATTTTTTTTGAATAAATTCAAAGGTATCCTCCGACCGTAACCGAAGACTAATCCTCATCAAGTACTATCGGACCCTTTTGGGTGGCTCTCCCAAAATATTATTTAATATCAAACGTTTCGAAATCTAACATTTTTTTGAATTAACGTGTCGGGTGTTTTGTAATGTCGTGTATCATGTTCCGTGTCGGTGTAGTGCAACATAGCTTATGGAGTTGAATTTCATTATTTTGTTATTAGAAATTGAGAACTTTACTCTTATGTGAAATTCCAACTTTCTGTTTAGTCATATTTTTTATGCATTTTCAGAATCATTTGTCCTAAAATAAATATAATAATAATTAACTTATAAAACAAACAAATAATTATAATTAAATCATTCAAAACACGTCCAAATCTTGGATCTCAGATCATGTCAAATGTATTACTTTTCTTTTTCTTGTCAAATAAATCACAATCATATATGTTGCTTACTTGAATTTGATCATAATTTGTTATATTTCAAATTATTATTTCTTTTAACAATTGAGCCATTTATTGGGTCACAATTCTGATTGACTCTAGACTTCTTGAACTAATAGTTGGGCCATATGCAATGAACAAACTATAAGTGCATCAATATTAATGTTGAGATAAATTATAAATCATTAGTTTTTATTTATATATTTTAAATTTTAATTTAATAAAAAGTAATTGATGAAATAAAAAAAGAAAATTATTCCTAAAAAAAAATTCTCAATACTCGAAACTATTATAGTTACCAATCCTTTTATAGTTTTTTTTTTTTAATTTAAACTTATAAAATTACAAGGTATAAAACATTTTGTTTGAACAAATTGACCAACTCACAAAATTAGAAAAATTATACTCTTATAATCAATGAGTGTGTTTGAATAAATATGTTTTCAACTAATATATAATGTGTTACATTTTTTTACGTCTTTAATTTTTAATTTTATAATGGCAGATATGCGAGGCTTGCAAATTATTATTGTTCAGAAGGAATTTGTGGTGTAAGATTTGTATATAATTTTGTGTAAAATAACAAATAGTGGTGACGTGGATCCTTTTAGTCAACAAATTTTATATTCAGTTTTGTCCACCACAAATATATTTTCAAAACAATGCATAGCCTCCAATTTATGATTACGAAGTATGAACCCCAAAAATCTGATACTTGGTCATGCATATTTTAAATTATTCTATTTTTGTTATCTTAAAGAGAGGACAAAAAAATAAATGTTGATTAAGAATCTAATACACGGTGTTGAATAATGATAGAAAAAGATAAGTAAAATAAAATGATGAGATTTGATTTTCTCATGTTTCATAAGAATTTAATTTTTATATTGAGACTTAACTAGTGATGGATCTTATATTTATTAAAAAAAGAATAGTGATGAATCCCACATTTATTAAAGAAGAAAAATTTAAATATATTCCATTTTTTTTTCTAAGTTTAATATAAAAAGCAGTTATTCATGTTCTGCATCCGCTACTTTCCTCATGGCACTCCTCACTCTCCCTCGATTTTCTTCCCATTTTCTCTCACTTTCTTCTCATTTTCCCTCACTTTCTTCCTCCCCAAACACGCGCTCCTTCTCTCCAACTCGCAGCTATTGCTCAATGACGGCAACTGATACGGCCATTCTGTGGTTCAAGCACGACCTCCGAACTGATGATCATCCAGGACTCCTCGCAGCCTCCAAATTTCGATCACTGATTCCTATTTACGTCTTCGATCACCGTATTCTCTCCCGTAAGTAATAAATTTAACGTTCTGCAACAAGTTGTGTTTTGTGAAGTGAAGTGAAGCTCGGAATCGAATCTTATGACTGTGATTGGGGTTGCAGGTTTTTCTGATGAAATGCTAGAATTAGTTCTGTTCGCTGTGCAAGATTTGAGGAAGTCGTTGCAGGATCGTGGTTCTGATCTAATGATCAGGTTCGGTAATGCAGAGAATGTCATACAACAACTTGCAACTGAGGTTTGTTGCTTTTTTTAGTTAGTTAGCACTTAGCTTGCTTGAATTGATAGATACTGTTACATAAGCGGAGCCACTTACATGTTATTATATATAATTATATAATTAATTATAATTTGACCCGAGCTACAATTTGTAATTTGGCCTTATCTAAAACTTCAAATATTTTTTTGTAAGAGATTTGGGTAACTTGTATTTAAGTGTTCAATTGTCATTTATATTTAAAAAAAAATAAAACATTTTTAGTAAAATTAAAAATTATTTAATAAAATTATAATTTTTGATATTGTCTGTTCAGTGGTCTGTATTTATTAAAATTTAAACATATTACTATGAACTAACTGAAATTAAAAAAAAAAATATACGTATAATTTTTTAGTCCGGATTCAAATTGGAGCCCGGCTCCGCCGGTGGTTACATTACAATACAATGCATTTCATGCATGAGGATGAGGAGATCTTCTTCAAACAACTCATGCCATTCCTTTTCTTGAATAAATTCATCACCCAGAATGAAACAGGTCAATGCCACTTGTGTATTTACGGAGCAAGAGGTGGAGTATGAACTACGCTTCATCATGGATGTTGTCAACCAGCATTTGAAATCAGTGGTGGTTTCACAAGGGACTCCAAGGATTGAACTATGGCACACTCCCTTTTATGATGTAAAGGTGGGTAGGCCGTTAGTAATTAATTAGTTTGGCTTGGTTGAGTTGATTATGTAAATATGATGAACTCATTTCTCGATGGTGATTGTTTTGAGTAATTCCATCATGTTGGATTGTATCGTTAACATCATCACTGTCACTATCACATAGGCTCTGCAAAATCTTCCTGCATCATATGATGACTTTAAGAAACTTCGACTCCCAGTAACTACACCACTTCAGCAACTGTCAACATTACCTGGTGCAGCAATGGAGCTGGACTGGGGTGAGCTCTGTGGTGGATGGCTTTTTCGCTTATTGTTTCTGTCTTTTTTTTTTTTAAGATTATGGGATAGATTATTTTTTTTTCTAATCAATTTAATTTTCTACACTTTAAAGAGGGAACAATGGTAAAGTTATTCTTTAGTGACTAAATTTGTCATGGATTCTAATTTGAGAAATAGTTTTTTTGCGAATATGTAAGGGTAAGGCTCTAGTCGGGATTTAACTAGGATTTTTTTTTTTTTAATTTAATTTTCTGAACTTCAAAATGTTGACAAAAGTCATGTCATAATTGTTCATTGCATTAGGTGCTCTTCCCGTATACGATGATATAGAAGAATTTATGACCAACAACCAACGGAAATTGGGAGACAATTGGAATTTAATCAAGGAGACATCAGCTGAAACATTATTATGCAGAGAAATATTGAAGTCTAGCGAGAGCAGTGAAAGAAGTTATAGCTTTAGACAAATGCAGTCAAGGGAACCAAATGTGACACGAAATGCTGTAGGAGGTGGAACAAACAATGTACTGAATGCATTGGCTGCATATTTGAGATATTTGGAGGGAACTGCTCGTGATGACTGGAAAGAGTATGTACTATGTAGTGACAACCCACTTTTTGAAATTTTGTTTGTTTGTTTTTTTGGTAAATTTCTTGAACATTCTAGAGACTGAAAGTAATGTTTTATAGTTGGCTTCTCATTATTGCCTTCATTTTCTGTTTCTAGTTTGTAAATTTCCCCCCTTTTATTATATTCTATTCCTCTGTATCATAAGAAGGGCAGAATCTACTAAGTATTGTGCATTGCCTGTCTTTACCTCAAGTGGTGCAATGTTTGCAATTCACATTTTGGTCTTTTCAAAATGGCTAATTCATTTAACACAAACAATGTGTTATTTTCTGATTACTCTCATTTAATCTTTGTTTCATTTGCTAAGCTTCTAAAATGTTGCTATTGAGTTCATTAAATAAAAACATTTACACATGACATATTCCTTCACCTCTAAATTGTGCAGGATACATGAAACAGTGCGTGCTTCTGAAAGTCGGAAGGGAGCATCATTTATTGGACTATTCGGTAGTGCCCTATCTCTTGGCATTATATCTAGAAGAAGAGTACATTATGAAGCTATCAAATATGAGAAAGAAAGGAATGCAGGATTCTTATCTCCCTTTGGATATTCAGCTGCCACAATTGCAGCAGCAGTTGACGCTGTGTGCTCAAAGGAGGTGCTAGTTATAAAATAACACTTATGCTGCATTAGAGTACAAATTGTTATGTGCCTTGTTGATTTGGTTATGTCTTATCTGTTATACCAGGGTACTAGCCTTGACCTCTTTCTTTTTCTTTTATTTTAATCAAATGATTTAATTATATAATTTTTTTGGTGTCACAGTGGTATTGGCTTTTGGCTTTGAGAAATCAGGGAACTAATGACGGATTACGCTCAACCCAGATATGGAGATGGAATGGTTTCCTTATTGAGGTATTCAATTGATTGGCTCATAGTCAATGTTTGATTTCCTATTAATTCCAATTTTCAAGTGCGCACTCAATTTTCTTTTCTCAGTGAAATGAGTTAAGAACCTGAAACGATTAGTCCAGCTTAAGTATATATTTATAAAATTTTCCGCTAATTTCTTGTTTAAACTGCTTTTCTCAGTATACAGTTTCTGGTGATGATGGTCCAGCTGTTCTTCTTGTGCATGGTTTTGGCGCTTTCTGGGAGCATTACCGTGACAACATACACGGTTTAGCTGGAGCTGGAAATCGTGTTTGGTCTATTACAATGTTAGGATTTGGCAAATCAGAAAAGCCAAATATTGTATATACTGAGCTCTTGTGGGTTGAACTATTGAGAGATTTTATTGTTGATGTTGTGGGTGAACCAGTACACCTTGTTGGCAACTCAATTGGTGGTATGAACACAAATTGAGTACCTTGTCACCAAAAATCTGTGTCCTTTTCATTCACACACATGCACTGTAACTTGGCTCCTGTATATAATTTTTTAACCAGTTTATTCTTGCTCATGTTGATGAGTTGGTCATATTTAATAATTACTTTTTCCTACTTCAGGTTATTTTGTTGCTATCGTTGCTCGTATTTGGAGTGTTTTGATCAAATCCATTGTCTTGATCAACAGTGCTGGCAATATCATCCCACGATATACATCCATACCTTTGTCTAGAGTAAGTATAGCTTAGAACAAATGAAGTTCATACCATAACACTTGGAAGGCACGATATAGTTTTTTCTATTGGCACGACAAAATTTGCTTTTTCTTGTCATTGTTAAATTTCTCCTCCTTTATATGTGGTGGTACTTACTTCGTAGAACTGTACAAATGTGTCCATTATACTCCTTTTTTCCCCGTAATAAAGTATAATATGTTTATCTACCTCAAATCCTACAGATTTTGTAATCTCCAAACATTTCTTGCTATAATTTGACATTGTTTATAGCTTTAGTATAAGTACAACTTAATTAGATCGGTTCTCTCTGAAATTTACTTTTCTGTTTACTTATAAACATCCAGGATAGACAAACTTCAGGGGCTTCTTGGTTGGGTTCTCGTGTTCTTCTATTCTACTTGAGACTAACAATTCAAGATATAGTTAAGAAATGTTATCCAACTGTAAGTGTAATTTTTTGTCGCAAATTATCACATATCACATATTTGTTTAATTGTTTTACGTTGGTGTTGATGGTGCCTGATTCTGTGGCATTTTGTTTTGCAGAGGATTGAAAGAGCAGATGATTGGCTCATAAATGAAATGCTAAGAGCAGTATCCCCTACATCTAGAATCTGAATTATTTGTATTGCATCAGGTTTTGCATTCTGATATGCATATATCATCCTTTTTGACATCCTTTACATATGTGAAAGTCATATGATCCTGGTGTGCTCGTGGTCTTGGAAAGCATCTTTAGCTTTAATCTTTCCATACCTCTTAACTTTCTTCTTGAAGAAATCAAGGAAAAGGTTCTAATTATACAGGTATAGCTTCATATGTTGTTATTGGTTTCTTCAGATGTGGACAAAATAAGTTGGAATAATATGTATGATAATTACTTTCTGGTATAGCTTCATATGTTGCTATTGGTTTCTTTATTGTCAGGGGATGAAAGATCCAATTTCTGACTCCATTTCCAAGGTGGCTACGCTTAAAGAACATTGTGATGGAGTAATAATTAAAGAATTAGATGCTGGTAACTACGGTTTTATGTATTTGTATTTTTATTTTTGACAAGGCTCATTAGGCTTGTTTCAAACTGACCATTTTTTTCCTTGACATTGCAGGCCATTGTCCGCACGATGAGGTGCCAGAACAAGTGAATATTATCATTTGTGAGTGGATACTGAGGGTGGAAAGTAACATTTTGGCAGGGTGCTCAGTGTAATATATATTGGTACTGGCAACTGTACATAAATATTCCAGCATGGTAAATTGTACAGTGACTATTAATACACCAGAACTGTGTCTGTTGGCAGTTTATTGATAACTGGATCCGGCATTCAAAGTTAATCCAACAATTCAGAAAACTATATTATACGGGGAGAATATGATCCTTTACAATTTTTTTTGATTTTTTTTATAAATTACACTATCTTCTCTCTCCCCGAAGAGAACACAATAAAAGTAATGTTCTCCCGGGAGAGAAGATAGTGTAGTTTGTAAATAAAAAAATTTGTAAATATAACCTGTCCCATATTATATTATGAAAAAAAAAAGTGTGTCATTTTAATGGAAGTAAGATTGTGTCATTTTAAGTGAGAAATAGATAAATTATGGGAGAGAAAGGGTGGATAAAAAAAATGAAAGTGTGGTTCCACTTCTTTTTTAGAGTAAAATAAGCAAATTTAAAAGTACAAATATTTTCCCCTTATATTATTCTTGAAAACTTAAAAATGCCTTCTGTTGTTAATGAACGGGACGTATTTTCAATTCTCTAAATAAGCACCGGAGGAGATTATGTTTTTCAAATCATGTCAATCAGAATAAAAGGGAAAAGTGTGTGTCATTACAAATTTGTGTCACTTTAATTCATGATATGAATTCTTAGGAGAGAGTTGATAAAAAAAAAAAAAAAAAGATGTGGTCTTTGTAAAATGATATAAATTTTCGTTTAAATCATGTTTTCCCAAAATAAAAAATTACAATTTATCAATTTGGGATTTATTGCACGTGCGCAAAACGAATTTTTATGGAAACGATATATAAAAAAATGGCTGGCGAAACCCAAAAGTGAAACGGTGCTTATGATTATTGAACATTAATAAATACTATTTATGGATATCATTAGTTAACGAAGAATTAATGGTACATTAATGAGTTTATTTTTTATTTTGTTTTGCTGTTTTTTCCTGGTAAATTAACGGTAACGTTGTGAATTAAAAGTGTGATAAGTGAATGGTAGTGCCATAATCAAGGGCAGAGCAAGGCCAAAGTTTTAGAAAGGTAGCAAAATTTAGGGGGAGAAAGGGAAAAAATAATGAAAATCGATCCTCTTGTGTGAAATAAAATATGATATAATTACGTGGGAGATTACAACTTGTTAGGTCCGAGGTAGACCGTATTGCTATACCGGATGGTATGCGCTCAGAGATGATGTATATGTCCAACGTACTAGGCTATATGCCGAGGTCCCAATCACTGCGCACTGTGCACAATGAGTGGAATAAGCTAGGCGATTCAGAGGTGTGTACCTGGGATGTCTGAACTCTTATTTATAGGGGTACCTGGCTCGGTTGCTCCTATTGTTGAGATTCCGTCCGACTTGGTCGGCCTCAACTAGTTTGTTTCAGTCAGTTGAGATTTGGCAGTATCTCTTGACGAGATATTCTCGGATAGCGGTTGAGCGGAGCTTCATCCGTAACACAACTATATAAAAGTGAATTAATAATTATGATTTTATAACTGTTTATTTTAATATATATATATATATATATATATATATATATATTTTATTAGCATTAATTCTTTTTTATATGATTATCTTGATCATGTCATATTTTTATCCAGATCCACAAATAATATCCTTCCTAGGTATTATTCCACTGGCTCCGTCACAGGTGCTATTGTATTTTTTGAAAATTATTTTTTAAAGCCACCTTTTTTTTCTAAATAAAACTAAAGGGCAAAACTGCAATTATTTCTAAAGACAATGATTTATTAATGGGAAATCATCCAAAAAATATGAGACCTTTTTATTTAGGTTGTTCAATTTTATTAGTTAAGTCAATATTCATTCAGTTTTTTTTTTTTATATAATAATATTAATAACATTGAAGTTACAATCTTTGCCCAATTATTCAAGTCCCTTATCATTCCTAATGACTTTTAATTTTATGTTTTAACTTTTATGCAAACACTTCTCTTAAAATATAATAAAATGAGAAAAGAAAATTAAAAATTAATTTTAAAATTTTTAGATAAAAAAAGTAAATTATCATTTAATCTTTCATTTTCTTTCCTTTTATTTTTTTTTAATTCAATTTATTCTTGTTAGTTTCTTCAAAAAAAAAAAAAAAAAAAAAATGCTCCTCACAACGGGGTATAGTGTAATTTAGTAATTTTGACAAGTTTAGAATACAGCTGCAAGTGAAAATTCGCAATCGCGCCGGAATTCAGCGGAACCCCACCATCCGGTGAACGCATCCTCAGGAAGCAACGACATCGTTTCGGCAACAAGTAGTAGGTATTTGACTCTGTTAACTTTAATGTCTTGCGTTTCTCTCTGAAGCTGGCACCGGCAAAACCTGCTGCAATACGCAAGCCGTATCCGAAACGTAACGTACCAGATACGCTTACATTTCCCAATCTCATGTATTCTTTTCTGATTAATCATCGAATAAACTAACAGAGTCGCGTCTTCGTTTTTTTTTTTTTTTTTTTTTTTTTTTTGCAGTTTCTAATACATAACATAAAAGGCCCAAAAATCATTTCCAGTTGCAATGTCGAATGATAAAGACCCTACCAATCTGTCACGAACCTTCAAATACCTATTAGGTTAGGTTCTAATTTTCAGCTGTTTTAGCACAGTGGTAGTTATAATTTTAAATTTTAGCTGTTTTGGACATGAATGAAGTTTATTTGCTTTCTTGAAGAGTTACAATTTTTATATTCTGCAATGTGAGTTAGTTTATTTGGTACCTTCCTTTTCTTTTTTATTTATTTATTTATTTACTTTTTTTTTTTTTTGAATTTCATGACTCCAGCTACTCAATTTTTGTCAAGAGGAATTCCATTTATATTCAATACATGGATCGTGAGGCATCTTACACAAGAGGACTATGCGGTAACTGTTTTTTTCTATAATCTGATTAATTTGATTTCTGTTTCCATCTTCTGTGTGCATAATTGTATGCTGATTTTACGCGGCTTAAAACTTGATTAGTGATAACAATTGGCAGATCCGTTCACCAAGAATTTATCACCAGGACAGTTCAAGACTTTGGTTAGCAAGTTAGGACTGGTGAATGTACACCATCCCACTTGAGGGGGGATGTTATCAGTAATATTGTTAACTTATGCATTAACTCTTGGTTAGTTAGTTAGTTAGTTACAAAGTAACCTTAGTTGGTTAGAAGTTTGTTAGCTGTTAGCTGTATATAAGCTTTTAGTTTTTTCTCTCCTTGTAATTCATTCATTCAGTTTCAGTTAATCAGAAAAACACTTTCCATTATGAATTCTCTTTCGCTTAGTTTCTTTGACTCCCTGGGTTCTGATACTGCTTAAAACTTGAAAGATTTGTTTTCAACTTACTTTTCCAGTATGTTGTCTCTTTTCGTTTACTTGGATTAGATGGCATCAGTAATCAGTTACATTTTTGTTGAACTTTTCAAATGATCACATGCTTTATCTCTATATTTCTTTATTTGAGTGTCATTTTTGGTATATTTATGTGTTTGGTTGTCATTCTGAGTTGCATCATAAACTTTTTGTGAAAAAAATTGATTTACTCTTATGACAACTTTCTTTGATTTAGCTCTACGCAGTGCAGTTTCATCTGTTTGTCACGTGTGTTTTATTTCTTAGCCGGGAGGGCTTCCGACGAGCATGCATGCGGATGGATATGAAATGGTGATCCCTCGTGCTTGCTAATTCTCTTAGGTTTCCTTGCTCGACTCCTCGTTAATGATTGGGCTTCTTCCATGCTTGATAATGAGGGATTTGTTAGTTCTTTCCATTCCCTTTGATTATGCTTGTGGGATCTATGTTTGTGAGCTACTTATTTACAACATGCCTCAAAAAAATTGTTTTATGATGCTTTGGATAAACTGTTACTGGCCAGGGAAAGAGGATGTACTGAAATTATATAAAAGGATCTGTTTTCCTCAAAAGAATTGTTTTATGATCTCTCAATCCTTGGTTATATCTATAATTCTTTGATTGTTAAAAATATGTATTCCAAAAATATTATAGTTCAGATGATGTGAATTATGATTTTATATCTTTCATTATTTTTTTAATTCAACTTTCCTACACTTTTGAGCAAGCTTCTTTATAATATGTATTTTCCACTTTATAGTGATGACACTTCAATGGAAAAAGATGTTGTGAAGCTAATGAAAGTAGTATGGATGAGTCTCCCACTTGGAATATTCATTACAATTGTAGCATGCCTCTTTGTCTTCTGGTGGCAAGGAATAAGTTGTTCTAGTCCACATGGGCAAGCTATTTTGATCAATGGTAATCTAATGAAACTTTTTGTCATCTATATACCTTTTTTATCTTCTTTTATGGGTAATAAATTGTATTTTCCATAATCTTATTTCCCTTAAAATTGCATGAAAACAAGCACCCTGGAATAACTCTTCAAGCTATCACATTATGTAATTTTTGAAAAAAAATTATCAATGAAGTTCACTTGTTATGCCAGGTTTTGCATGCATATTGGAGCTCTTGGCTGAGCCTTTGTATATTCTTTCACAGAATTTAGTGTTGCTTGAATTACGGCTGATGGTTGAGACAGTAGCTACTCTTTCACGGTGCTTGACATTGTACTTCCTAATTGTCAAGCAAACTGGAATGGTAAGAGCTTAGTTGGACTTTGCCGTATATTTTGGGTTTTAGTATCCTTATCATTAAGCCGACAGTCAGTCCTTTTTCTGTTATTCATGTCATTATGTAATATCCTAGTGACAAGTTGGTTCTTGGACTAATTTCTATTTTGCTAGTTACTGTTGTCTCAGCAAAATACTTTTGATTTTCTGTTTTTTTCCTACCAATCGTTCAAACAAATTCAAAAGGTGAGACCATCAGTCCAAGTATTATATTCTTCAGTTGTTATATTCTTGATGAACTGAAGGCTGCTCAGATTAATCAGACATGCAATGCAATGATCAACAGAAATCACAAAAAGTTAGAGAAAATAGGGGAAATCAGAAAACAACTAAAATAAGAATATAAATCAAATTTGGAAATAAATGTTTTCTGCATTTCTCATTTTAGGACTATTGAAAGTTCACACTTGTAATCTTTGTGCTGATGATATAATCTGTGGGATAAAAAAGTCCCATTGAAAAACCTTTAAAAAAGAGTTTTTTAACATAACAGTTGTTGAAAACCAAGAACTGTAGCCCTTTATCTCTCTTTAATTGTCGAATCATGGCAGTTTAATGGGCAAGCAAAAGATACAAAGGAACTTTTAACTTTTAAGTGCTGCCCTCTTGTATCATTGACACTATGTAGTAGTGTTGCTTTTTTAAAAGCAATTTATTTCATTAGAAACTTGACACACTATTTTACAAGTTTATATTAATTTGTTTCTTTCCTGTCCTGCATCTGATAAGAACTAATTTGTACAAATTGCATTGAATATTTATGCACTTATAATCTATAGTCTAGATAATAGAGTTTGATGGGCTGTGTAATGATTCTATCATGAACTGACTGTCCCAAAAGCTTAAGCTATTAGGTGGAGGCCCAAAAATGGTAGTTTTATATTTCTAACAAATTTCTCCATTTAAATGCAACTGAGTCAGAGTTGAATGACCATTTCCAGGAAAAATCAATCATATTTGCATTGTCGCAGTCTGCATATGGAGCCTGCTTATTTCTTGGTTATTGGGGCTATCTTGTTCTTTTCTGCAAATTTAGACTTTCTTACCTTTTCCCATTCAGGTATAGTTATTTTGTTTTTATCGTAAATATGTCTGCGTCGTTGGTCCTATTACTTTTATCATTTTCTCTTCCAGAAGAAGATAAAGGTAATTAAAATAATTCTGACTGTTCATGAATCTAGAACTAGGCAGCAGGAGCTCAAGGAAAGGATTTGTATCTTAGGAATTTAATAGGCTTTGCTCTAGTTAAATTTCTGGGGATTACTTTTCTGCTCTAAGCAGTGATCTGACAACCTTACATAGAAATATGAAAGGCTAGATCTTCTCAGGTCATTGCAGAGGGATGGTATTTGCTAGATTCTACTCCTTGTAATCTTCATTGATCATAGTGAATTTCTCTGTTTCGCCTGTGGATGTAAGCCTCTAGTCTACTGCAGGTTGAACCACATTTAATTCCATGTCTATTTCTCTTGTCCATATTCTCTGTTTTGCACCTGGTTACCACATTATCTCTATTCTGTTATGGCTGAGATAATGCTATTATTAACAGATATTGTCTTCTCTTAGTGTAATACATGGTATATTTAATACGCTTTGCAAGTAAAAGTGGAAAAACATTAACAAGCTTTATTGTATTTGATGTCTGCTTATTTATATTATCAGTGTGCAATTTATAAGTAACAAATTTTTGCAGAAAAGATAAAGTTATTGATTTTGACCAGCAGCTGTCCAAGATGTGTATGCTGTTTACCTTTCAATCCTTTAGAAAGTTGGTCCTTCAGGAAGGAGAAAAGATGGTGCTTGTGTGGTTGGATACACCTTTTAATCAAGCTACATATGGCCTTGTGGACAAATTAGGTCAGTATTTGGCTTGGATGATTTGAGCCAGAAAGCATAATTAATATTTTCTAAGTTTTCTAATTGCATTAAGAGTCTTTCTTATCTTTATTGAGAAGCATGAGAAAATTACCACCTTTCAGGTAGCTTAGTGGTGAGACTAGTCTTTTTACCTTTTGAAGAAAGTTCATATGCAGCATTTGCAAGGTCTGCTTCAGGTTCTATTTCTCTCTTGTTTATTTGATGTTTGGACCAGAAAACCTGTTTCAGTTTTTTTATTATTACTATTATTATTTGTTTCTATTCTACTGCTGCTTTTCCTTTTATTTGTTCATTCATATAGCAAATTGCTTTTGATGTGCCAATTCTTCATGTGCCTCCTATTTATCATTTCTTTTCCTTCATTTACCTGGGGAATTTGTATTAGGTTTAACTGGGTATCAGTCCTCTCAATTTTGTGTCTTATAAATTATAATGATTTAAGAAATTGATCATACAATGTCAGTTTATTTATGAAACAGTAATAAATAAACTTTATATTACATCACGGGGAAATGTAGCTATTTCAATATGTATGACGTTCTTTTAGATCACATGTGTGAACTGAAGGGGTCTTGGTCATGATTTCAGGACTATGTTAAGAATAGTTTATCTAGACATTTTTTTAACTTCATGTTCTAGTTATAAATACTGAATTCCTTTCATATTTAATCATAAAGTTTACTGTTTTGGTTGGGCGTGTAGCCACAGTGAAATTGTTTTTAATTTCACAAACTGAAACATGTTTTGGTCATTCCTGACAGGACAATACCCAGAAAAAAGCAAGAAATTAGGAAACTTGATGACAGAGTCCCTGAAGTTAGTTTTGTTGATCGGTATGTCTTTTCATTTAATTTCATATTTTGTCCTGGATACATGTTCCATTGTTTTCCTATTATTCAGTCACAAGAAGCTATTTCTGGTCCTTATTTGAAGAAAGAAGCATATTTTTCTGTATTTTAGTTTGACTAGGATATTCAATGGTTCTACAAAGATTGCTAAAGTCACATAACTTCAAAAAAAAATGTTGATGTTAAGTCTTCCTCAGAATAGTTAAGTTGTATCTAGACAATGTAAATTACTGTATAACCATATGAGATTCTACCTTGCCTAATATTGGGTTTGCTTTTAAATGCTGTGTTGAACTATCCTTTTCTCTTCTGTAGAAATAAGCAAAACTTAAACCTATGTATTTCTCTTTTATTCTGCATATGATTTTCTTGCCAAAAAAGAAAGAAAAACCTAACTATTTATTAGACTACGACCCATCCCCTATGAAAAATGAACTGGAAAAAAATATATAACTATGTGAGAGAAGTTTTTCTTCAGCTAGACATCAGTTACTTAGGGCCAGTACTACATAGCTACATGCCATAGGGAAGAGCCTTTTTATGATAAACTGAAGAAAATGTGATCTGCCTGGTGAAAGACATCTGTAGACATATGATTTGATAGAAACAGTAGTATTAGATGATCTCTAAATGAGGATGCTATCCAAGGCATTGATAATCCTTCTGAGATCATAAAATTATCAGCATGAAATCCTTAGCCCAATCTGTGGTTTTAATTTATATGTAGATTTTAGAAGATCTAGTTAGTGCAAATTTTTTTTTGGATAATTAGTCATTTTTCTCTTAGTAGTGATATCTAAGCAAATCTTCTGGTCTCAAGTCACAATTATGCATGCCTTCATGGCTCTATCCAAGTTTAGCAGGCCAGCCTACCTAAACTTGTGTCTGTTAAACTCAAGTTTAACCACTCATGCAGTTCTGAAGAGTTGTGGAAGTAGCTTTATTTTTTTTCAACATGTGGACTGATTTGGACATGTTGTGCCTTAAATTGTGTATTCTAGTGTTCCTTTTGTGGTATCATATCCAGCTATGTGCTTTGTAGGCCTTGTTTTTATGGCATTTGGTCCAAGCTATTCTTATTCGCTCATTAGATTGCTGTATGGCAAGAAATGGAGTGATGGAGAAGCATCAACTGCCCTCCGCTATTATTGCTTTTATGTCATTGTTTTGGCTATGAATGGTAATTCCCCTTGTCTCTTGTTGCTCAATTTTTTATTCCCGAAATACTTTGTGTTTACAGCTTATGACCATAACATCTCGTTTATTATTCTGCACTCAACCACTTGATTTTTGGGGCTCTATTTTCTAGATTTAGTAGGAATTAGTAAATGAAATGTCAGTTTTATTAGATTTTCATGACTCATTATGGATAATTAAGTAACACCACAAGACTAGCTATCAAAGTGTGAGAATTTTAAGCTTGCTCAATCTATTATTAGCTACAACCAAATGAGTAGGAGGGCTGTACAGATAAATTTGGATATGGCTGGACTCTGGAGTAAGTTGAGAAACCTACGTATATTGTCACTTGAAGGAAGATCATTACTGCTTAGTCGTTCTGTAGGACACAAGATATTGGATTACGAGTAAAAATTACTTCAATGGAACGGTCATGGAAAACATGGGGGATTTTGACGTGATGGGTGGACGTGTATGGAAAGATAATGAGAAGGATATAATAGTAGGAAATGCAATTTGGTTATAAATTTAGGTAAATTTGAATGGCAAATAAGAATTTGAGCATAAAAATTGGGAGAAACTTTCAAATGTGTGACTCCCTAAAATTTTGACGGACAACTGAAAACCCATGATCCAATTTAATCCATTTAGCACACGATTTTGGTATTCTAAGTCAAATTGTTCAACTATTAGCATTTTTGCTTGAATGCCTAATAAATATTGATGCAGTAGCAAAGTTTGCCAAGGGCCCCATTAGAGTCTTTGACTGAAATAGTTTTAATCCAACACCCATTATGCATTTACTTATTTCCTTAGTTTGTAACTAGCTTGCTATCCTCGTGGATCAAGTTTTTCATCCTTATAATTATAATGTTTCTCTCCTTGCTTCAGGAACCTCTGAAACCTTTATGCATGCAGTTGCAACAGAGCGCCAACTCAAGCGTTCAAATGATTCACTACTTCTATTCTCTTTGATCTATATAATTTTGAATGTCCTACTAATAAGGTTAGCTGGGGCAGTTGGCTTGATTATAGCAAATTCACTGAGTATCCTTTCTACCTTCTGATTGCCTGCATAGCAATCTCTTAAAGTTGTTTATTTCATGCTATTTCACAATTTTTCTTATGGAAAGCCGTATGGATGCTCAAACACTTTTGGTTATAATTTTTAACCTATTTTCAAGTGAAGGTTAAAGGAAAATTAAGATCTAAATGTAAGAGAGATTATGAGGGGAGATATTTAAAGAAAGTGAGGCTCTTGATCACCAAAAAAAATAAAAATATATTGAAAGAGAGAATTAAAAAAAAAAATTGAAATATTCAATTTCATTTGTGTTAATTGTGTGTTTTACTACCATATTTATTATTCTAAGATATTTATCCTCTTCTCTTTTTCAAATTCTTGCATCTAAATGCGGCATAAGTATTGATCTCCTAGGAATTTTATATCTTCCCTATTATTAGCTCAAACTTAGATTTCCCATTTTTGATTTGCATCCTTTGTGGAAAAGATAAAGTTTTGTTCACTTGACTCGACTAAAGATATGTCCTTGAGGATTTTATACTCTGCTATATTCATAAAGAATTACTTCCAGGTATGGCTAGTGGCTTTAGATTAGCTGACTGTAATTAAATGCTAATTCTGACACTGGCTTTCATTTTTTATTTTATTTTATTTTTTTGTTCACAGGGGTCTTCCTCATTTTCTTTCCGTAGCTGCTTGCCTTCGGGATGGATTATTCTGTTACTTTCAGGTGTAATCACTCTCATTTCTGAGAACATATTTTTGGACCAAGATAATTTCTGGCCAACGTTTATGATCCATTTCTCTGTTGGGCTGGCTTGCTTCTGTGTGTCATCATATGTGATGTATATTCTTGTTTCTTCTTCTTTTTTTAAATTTCTTTTTTTGACTATTAAGATCTTCTGTTGAATACAGTTGTTTATTCTTGCTTCCTTTGTTTTATAATTGTCTTTTAGCTATTGCCGGGAAAAACCCTTCATCAAAAGAATTATTCGCTTTCGTGATCACTCGGATTGAAGACTTCTGCAATTTAACTGTGAGGTGAGTTTTGTTTCTTTGAAGCAGCTAATTTCTTAAAAAATTATCTTTGAATATGATAAATAGCAATTTTTGTGCAGTTAGGGGATGATGATGAATTGACATTTAGTTTTCTATAGGTCTTTTTATGTCCTAAGCAGCAGAACAGTGGCCGACGTAAACTCACTGTTATAAATTTTGGTATATGTATAATACTACTTTCAGCCATGTTTTTCTGTAAATTAAACTTCTGACATAGAAAATACAAAATGACAATGCATTCTTTGTGGTTTCTGCTGTGTCTATTTATTTAATTTTTTGGTGTAAGTTAAGCTCTGGATACGATGTGCCGGATACATAACAAATTTGGACGTGACGGGTATAAGGATATAGAAAAATATGTTGTCTCAACGGTTATATCCTTATTTTATTTTTTTAATTTAGAAAATTATTTTGTTGGGAGGTTTTTAACGTCTATTTATTTATTTGTTTTATTTGTATGGTTATAATTTCTCATATATAATGTTTTCACTTTAAATATATCTTAACTGTTAATTTCTGCCAATCAATGGTTAAATTTTCGCAAATCAAATTTATTAATTAATTATTAATTCACAATAACACAACTTGATTGTTAAAATATTTTTCCTCCAGATATGATGTGCTGGATAAGTAACAAATTTGGACGTGACTGGTATAAGGATAGAAAATATATATTGGAAAATTTTTTTTTTTTGATAAATTGATTTGCTATTTTATTTTAATTTAGAAAATTATTTTGTTGGGAGGTTTTTAACGTCTATTTATTTATTTGTGTTATACATATTGGAAAATCTGTTTCTCATAAATTGATTTTCTAACGTGTTTTGTTTAAATACTGAATGTAAAATTAATTATTTAATTATAAAAAATATCTTATCTGTAAATTGTAAGTTATAAAAGGTAGAGGCAAAATATATAATTAAAATATAATAGCATTGAACAATTATAAAAAAAAATGTTATCTGTAAATTGTAAGTTATAAAATTTAAAACCTATATTTTTTTTTGTATTAGTATATTAAAATGATAAAGGACACTTTTAAATCGAAATTTTCATAATTTAAAATACTGTTTTGGATGACTTCTCTAGTCTATCTCCATAGAAGTCGCTGTTTAAAGAAAGCTGATTTGGGAGAATTCGACTTCCGTAGTGTTAAAAAAAAAAATATTGGGAAGCCGGTTTGTCTCTCATTTCTCAATACTAAGAAAA
The DNA here is from genome assembly GCA_032173675.1 of Gastrolobium villosum. Taxonomy (NCBI): domain Eukaryota; kingdom Viridiplantae; phylum Streptophyta; class Magnoliopsida; order Fabales; family Fabaceae; genus Gastrolobium; species Gastrolobium villosum. Next base: position 131,863 of record JAVKPL010006524.1, on the reverse strand, counting down.
AGCATTTTGAGAAGTGAGAAGTGAGAAGTAATCTCTATTAATATTTTGAGAATTGAAAAATAATAAATATTTCCATAAAAATGCTGTGTTTTGGATTGTTCATTTAATTCTTACGCAGGAAATATTAGTATATAACATTTTATTTTATTTTTAAATCCGCACTTATTTTTATGCTTCGTGCTTTTGATCATAATGTTTAAAGGTGAGAAGGCCATTGGATTTTCCTCGTTGCCTTTTGTATTTGTTCTAGACCATGATCACGAGTTCCATAGGTTCTAGAAGACTAGGACTCTGATAGTCCTATATTCAAGATAGAAACTATTAGGTAAGTAGTTTTATAACAAAGGGGAAAAAATATTTCTCTTGTTAACGAATATAAAATTATCTTTTGTAGTCTTAAAATGATGTTATTTTGAGGGTTATAGATTAAAAATAAAGGATATTTTAGAAATTTTAAATTTGCTACCCTATGTGAATTTCAAGAATTTTACTAAAATTTTTTGGTTCCTTTATTTTTAATTTATAACTCTTGTTAAAGAAGTATATAAAAATTTACTGTTGGGTATGTTTTTTTGTCCAAACGTGGCACTTTGGTCAGTGTCCCAACTATTAGGTAAGTAGTTTTATCTAACAAAGGGGAAAAAATATTTCTCTTGTTAGCGAATATAAAATTATCTCCTGTAGTCTTAAAATGATGTTATTTTGAGGGTTATAGATTAAAAATAAAGGATATTTTAGAAATTTTACATTCCCTTTTGAATCAAGAATTTTACTAAAATATCATTTATTTTAAATTTATAACTCCTGTTAAAGAAGTATATAAATCATTTATGTGCTTTCACTCAACATCTTAAATTTTTAGGTTGAGTTGGTTTTTTAAATGATACCAGAGTCTCGGTGTCACAGATTCGATCCCATGTGACAAGAGAAACGTTAATCCCAACACAAAAATTCAAATACTATCATTTTCACGTAGATTCTATTTATATATAGAAGGTTATCTATTTTAATTATACACTTTTGAAACCCTAACCTATCCCTCATACTGCCACACATCTGACTCCTCAGCTTCAAGCCACAACATCTTACATATAATGATCTGTCACTCATTGCAGTCATCTTCTCCATGAAAATCGATAGTTGACAGGTTTCATGTTGTTGGGGTTTATTTCTCCTTTAATGCCTTAGTGACTAAACATTAATTGCACAATGCTTCATGTCTTAAAAACAATATCAAAAAATGCAGAAGATTCTATGAGGAAAATTGGAAAATTATACTTACTCTATATCTTCTGCATTTTTTGATATTATAAAATAAAGTTTATTCTATGAGAAAAATTATACTTACTCTTTATCTTCTATCAATCAACCGTGTCAGAAAGACCTGAGAGACATAGAAAATAAAGAGTTGGGAAGGCAGATCCAGGAATTGAAGCGATAACTTGGACAAGAAAATTCAAGTTTTGGAGCGACTACTTGTGCGGATGCAAAGCAAGAAAGTCCAAGATTTGGAGTAGCGACTTGCACAAACAAAGTTGGACGTTCAATTTGAAGAACGAATGGAATTAGAGAACTCATTTGATGACGTCAATCCTTTGTGGATTATAAACCAGGGACGAAATTGAGGAAACGACCCGGAAATCAATCCACTTTTTAAGATACTAAGATATAACTCAACATTTCTAACTTTGAAGTCTATGATGATTATATGATTTATGATGATTATCCAATCTACGATGATTATTTAGTTTATGATAAATCTAGTGGGGAATTATTTGATGGAGATTTAATCAAGGAAGAATTGTCATTTTTATTTCTACCTAAAGAGATTGAGATCAGTGAAGGTAAAGAAGATTCGAGGACGAATCTTTTCCTAACAGAAAAGAATGATTCATTTATAGTTGGCGCACATGGCCCAACCATTGATTCAAGAAACCTAGAGTCAACCAGAATTGAAATCCAATAAGTAAGGCTCAATTGTTAAAAGAAGCAATAATTTGAAATATAACAAATTACGATCAAATCCAAGTCCAAATGAAGGAGCAGATATGATTGTGGTTTGTTTGGTAAGAAAAGAAAAGCAACACACTTGACATGATTTGAGATCTAAGATTTGAGATTTGTTTTGAATGATTTTAGAAGTTAATTATCGTTATGTTTATTTTAGGAATTATTTAAATTTTCTATGCCTGAATATATTGTTATCAAAGAAATGGTAGCAAAGGTAGCAAATGGTATCAAATATTTTAAAATAACCGTGTTGTGCCTTAAATCACAATTCTAAACATAAAACATATATAATCACAATTCGAAGGGTTTGCTTGAGTGAGGGGTTCAAACCCTGTCTCAAGCAAATTCATGGAAAATCTTTGAGAGCCAGAGGATGAGCCTCTCCTCGGTTGGGGGATTAATCTCATCCTTCCTCCGATAGCGAAGCTCAATGCACTCGTTGTTCCAATGAGGGGCTAGTCTACAGGGCCGTACCCCGAAGGCAAGGTGACCGGAGGAGGTTGAATGGGGATACCTCCAGATTATACCAAACAAAAAAAACATATAAAAGATGGTAGCAAAGGTGGCTTTATATTCCCTAAAATGAAATTTCTGGACAAAATACTTCAAAAATTAAAAATTTACTGATTCTTAATATCATAATCGAAAAAATTGAAAGAAAAAAAAAATCATTGTAGACAACGTTTTAAGATTTATAAGGAGCATACATATCAGCATTGTGTCTGTCATATGGGGGAGGCACAAACGTCAAAAGTCAATTCCACAAAAAGCAAATCTGTGAGGAAGGAAATGGCCAGAAAGAAACAAAGGTGATGATTCATAGGACGCCCACTGCCACAGGGTATGTTGGTTGGCCTCCAATGTCACTAGAAATCACCAACAATTGTAATTATAAGCTTAAAAAAAAAGGTAGAAAAAGCTGAGAGGGAGAAAAATATGAAGCTTATGATTAAAATGTAGACTAGGATTTTAGATGAGTGTTCAACTAAGAAAATGAGTATAAAGTGAGTTCCATCTTCTAAAACAAAATGATGTCATTTTTTGAGTTTTGCTTAAGAGGTTGGATTCTTTGATGGACTTCACTACATTTTGGTCTTTTGCTTTATATTGCAGCATGCATGGCTGCCTCACACATGTTCAGGTAAGAGACAAACACAAAGATTGCAATCAAACATAGAAAAAGATAAACAAACTTTTGGTGCCAATTGTTCAATTTTATTATCATAATATATTTTAGAAAATGTGCTTAAACATATATTTTTTTGCCATTGATTAAGCAAGTGTGACAAGAGTTGTGAACATTTTAGCGGCATAAGGGTATAATGGTAAATGGCATCCTTGTTCTAGTAATTATTGAATAAGGGAATACAAAAGGAGGAAAGAAGAATGGCACTCCTTTGGTCAATGATGTCAAGCCTTCTCAATTCCGAAAGATAAGATAACCGTAAGCTAAAATAATCAAAAAATTACGTGTGTAAAATAATTCCATAAAATAATCGGTTTTTAAAAATTAATTCATGAACCGAATCGATTTTTAAAGAACCGGTTCATGAACCGAACCGATTTTTAGAACAAGTTTAATAACCGAACCGATTTTTAGAACCGGTTTAATAACCGAACCGTTTTTGAACCGAACCATTTTCAAACCGAACCAAATTAACTTTTATAATTTTATTTTTAAAATTTTTAATTTTTTTTCTTTTCAAAAGAGGTCAACCCAAACCGGTTTCGAACAGGATTTGAACCACTTTCGAACCGAACCGAATCACTCCCGAACCGAATCACTTTCGAACCGAACCATTTAAACCAATTCGATTCGTTTTTTCAAAAAATCCAGTTCAGTTCGACCCATGCACATGCGTAAGTATATGCATCAACTTGTAAGAGCTTCTTCCAGCATAATTAGTGGTTTCAAATTTCGAATCCTTGGAATGTAATTATGTTAAAAATTTGATAGAGAAATATTTTTCGCTCATATAATCTTATCCGGTTCAAATTGGACAAATCAAATAATCCATATACCAATAGATAATATCTAAAAATAAAATAAAATAACCAGACGAACTCAATTATAAAAATTTGGTGTCACTTGAACTTCGGCTTAGTGCCAATCTGAATGTCCATGAGGAGGTGATCCATTTTCCCTTCTCCCTCACAATAATTTTGCTTTTTAGTATCTATTATCTACCCAAATTTGGTGCATAGATACATTACTATATTTAATAAAAAAGAGAGTAAAAAAGGAAATGAAAGTGAAATTGTTCATATCTCAAATGCTTGTATGAACAAGCTTGAAGATACATTAGCCAAGTGTTCATAAGCCGCTGAAGTTACATAATTAGAAGGAAAGAATCATTCTGTGTTATACAAAAAGGGTTTTATTTTTACAACCTCTTACAATTTCAAATTTTATTACACACCCTTGATTTCCGTCAATCAATTGTTTACGTATAATTTTTTTTAACATTAATTAATTATTAATTTATAATAAATAATAACTCTCATTTAACATAAGAATTATAAAACCCATATAAAAAAAAAAAGGAAAAGCATATATAACCAATGAACTGAAAACACTGCCCTGGCTTAGACATTACTGACCAAAAATACCAACATGAAAAGGAAAGTTGAACAGATAGCATTATTTTTTTTTTACTTCATTGAGCGATTGAGGGCAAATCAAATTCCCAAAACTAGATCTCCAAATTCCGATTCCATTACCATTATATCCTTTGTCCTATTACTTTAGAAGGTCTAAATCATTTGCTTGTCTATTCATCTCTTCACATACTCGCAAATAACTAGCGGTGCTTTCTCATTATCTCGTGTTAAAGCATCTTTTTTTTGCAACAAACACCGTATGAATATGATAATATTAACATGACATGTAATGATTATTATATGGGTCCCTATAATCTTGAGTTCTCTTGTTATCTTGCTTTAGTTAAATTCACCTACGGCCTCATAAAGATTCACCAACAACCTAAGCAAAGTTTTCAAATTACTCATCACCATCACGATCAGTTCTTGATCACATGGATCTATCTTCTATCTCTCCTAATTATCCTATCTAACTTTTTTCTAATGTGCCAAAAAAAGGTTGGTTTATTTTTAGAGTAAAGGATTTCCGGTCACCGGAGATAACTTCATCTCCAGTAAACCCAAAACGATGTCGTTTTGTGACGGGAATTAAGATATTTTTGTAATTATAATATATTGCATGGATATTAGTTTTTATTATTATAATTTTTTAATTTTATAACCTAAAACGATATTGTTAAATCAAAGTATTTTTGTAATTATAATATATTGTAGGATTATATTATTCTTTATAATTATAATTTTTTAATCTTATAACTCAAATCAACGTTTCACAGTACATAACTTTATCTCCCGTTTTTTTTTTCCTTATGTGATAAACAACAAAACTATCGCCGATTAGCCAATGAACCTGACCTTTATTTTATTTTATTTTATTTTTCTATCCTTTTACTTTGTTTTCTATTATTAGTTAAGTAGGATGTTGTTAACTTCCGTCCTTTTCAATGTGACCCTTCTTTTTGTTTTTGTTTGTTTTATTTTTTATCTTATTTTGAGTTGCTTTCGGGGTGGGTCGGTGGTGGTGGCTAAGGAAGTTCATAGGCAAGGCTGTATTAAGTCTTTCATTCATTTTTTTAGACTAATCTAAATTTATTTCTCATTAAATAATAATAATTTCACGAATGTTTTATTTAAATTATCTTCTATAAGTCACTAAATAGTAATAACATCTGGCCATCTGCCAACAAAAAAACCATTCTGATTTCAATTTAAGTTTGTTTGAATAATATATATTCACCACTAGTGTTGTAGCTATTTTTTTTTAGGGATAAGATATTTTATCTATTTTTTTTCCTTGTTTATATTACTTACTTATTTTCAATATTATAGATCATAAACTTATTATTTTTCTCTTCTCTTGAGATTCTAATCCAATAGTATTGTATTAAAGATGAGCAAGTAACTAAACTCCTTTGGGTCAGCACACAAAGCGGTAAAGAGCTGGCCACGGAATGTTTTGCATTCACAAGAGTTGGGGTTCGAACCCCCCAACCACTTGCTTAAAAAAAGATTTGTGAGAATCGCCCCTAAAAGGATCCGACCATTCTCACGTGGTTTCTTCCTTACGGTATTCTGATCCAATAGTATTGTTTATTCAACAAAAAAAAAAAAGTAGATAAAAAAAAAAAAAAGGTCCCCTATTCCCTAGTTAAGAATCCGAGTAAAATTCATTAGATATATTGCAATAGTTAAGGATCCGAGAAACTAAACCTTGACGTAATTAATAATATGATCGTAGTGATTAAGTTGAGCATGATTGAATTTGACAAGTGTAACGCATTTTTCCAAAGGGGTATAACAGTATACACTTACTTGGGTTAAATTAAGTCTGATCAATCTTGACTTAAGAGGAAAGGTGTCACATGCTCTCACTTCAGTCTTCTTCAAACCCTCATTATTCTGTTCTCCACTTTCATTAGAAATTATTGTAATTAGAATTATAATGCAAACCCCAAAACGGACAAGCACAAGATAGAAAGAGAAGGGTGAAAAAAAAAAAACTAGTTTTAAGTCAAAGACTAATATTAAGGAGTGAAAATGCAAGGACACTGTTACTCTCTGCAAAAAGAATGTGAGTGGGACTGTGTATGGACCCCAATAATACCATCCATTCTCCACTTTCCTCTCGAGTATAGGTTTCAAACTTTTTCATCATTCCCTTGTGGACCTCTCACATTATTCATTTAACTCAAAAAGGATTATGTTTATTTTATTTTATATGATATAAATAATTTTCTTACACACATAAAAAGAAGTTGGGTCCCACCATTCTTTTTTTTCTCTTCTCTTATATGTGGGTCTCACTTATACTTTTATTTCTATAACATGAGGTAACTTTTTTCCTACAACATAATAAAAATATGGGTTTAATGTTTATCATTTTAAATGACACAACTTTATGTCATTTTTAATGAAACTACGTCGTTTTGGTGTGTTTTGTTATTTTCTCTAATTTACAAAATTAGAAATAAAAAGAAAATGGATGAGAGAATGTAAAAACACAACAAAACGACGTAGTTTCATTAAAAATGACATAATTTTGTGTCATGGCAAATATTTTTCCCTTAAAATATATCGCTTAATGTATCTATTCACATGACACACTCCGTTTTGTATATTTATATCTCTCTCTTTGCATGCTGTCTTGTCCTTTTTACAGCTTTGGACCTTCTTTGTTGGCTCTGATAGCCTTTGCTTTTTTTTACCCTCTGCCTATAGAGGAGAGGAGAGGAGAGTGAAGAAAAGTAAAAGAAAAAAAAAGGTCTTACTTATAAGGACATAACTGTTAATAACATCGAGATGTCTGTGGTTCTTAGGTCTCTATTTTTCCGAGGACACATACTGCCCCATGCCACATTCTAGACATTCACTGGCAAAACAGCATATGTTGTACCTTTTTTCTTCTCTTGCTTTTTTGGTTTTTTTACGCATAGGATCGTGCATGATTCCCTTAGCATTCAATGCTCTTAATTATTAGATTATTTGGTTTTGTTATTGTGAATGTCTCATTTTGAATTGTGCCACAGGGAGGGAGTGAGTGAGAAGAGAAAAAAGAAAGACTAGTTTGGTTGATTATGGATTGCATTTATGTCACACACAAAAATGGATGTTACATTGGTTCCCCATAACAAGAGCCATAAAATTAATCAGCAGAACCATGGTTGACCTCTTAACCCAAAACATAAGGATTTTTCTTTTTCTTTTTTTACAATTAATGATGGCATCTAAGATTTAGCTTTTAAGATAGGGTTTCTCTTTTCTCATGTCACACGAGTTAGTATCTTTCATGCCACAAACACAACAAATTGTTAAAAAAAACAAAAGATAGCACGAATTTTGATGTCTCACGACATGATAAAACAATCTCCTATTGTATGAGAAAATAATTTGCCTTTAACATAAGGATATTCAAAAATGGTAGAATAAGCAATTTTAATAAAATCGGACCGACTCGGCCGGGTCGACCCGGGAACCGGTAAACCGGTCATATAATCGGTCCGGTTGAAGCAACGAGCTGGCCATGCGTCAGAACCGGTGCGATCCGGCCGATTTTCATGAAAACCGGTGACCCGGCCCGGTCCAAAAAAAATTCCAAATTTTTTTTTCAAAAAAAAATCATAATAGACATATTTGAATACTTTTTTGCTTATTGGCTTACATAAGTTATGTACATATGACAGTAATATTATCTCAATTATGCACTATGCAGAAAATTTTGATTTGATTTATAGTTAGAGATGTCATTTACTGAACCTGAAACCACGTATCACGATCATTATATTTTTATTTGATTTTTTATTGGATAATAATATGTGATTTTTTATTTTTTATATTAAAACATTTGAAGTTTTTATCATTTTTTTAGATATTTGAGTATGTTTATAATTTTTTTAATATAAATTATAAAATTGCATATGATTACTTGGTCATGCGGTTGAACCAGGGATCCAGAACCTCGATCGTGTCAATGAACGGGCCGATTTTAGTAACATTGAGAATAAATAACCATAAAGAGACTTGGGTAAATATAGACAATTGTCGCCATGATAATTGTAAAGAACCATTTTAACCCAAAAATTTAAGTTGTAATTGGGTGAGACTATCTTAATGGTTTTTATACTTTTCTAACATGCCCTCTCACATTATAGCCCACTAGACTTGAAGGGTTAGAAACTCCACAATACTGAATTATTATTAATTAAATAGGGAGCAGTGAAGATCGAGTCTGTGACACTGAGGCTCTGAATCCATATAAAGAACCAATTCAACCCAAATGTGTTTTAACTACACAATGGATATTCTAATATATAACTGAAAGAAGAGAAATTACAAAGAGACCTACATGATGTGAGACTTCTAAACTACTATTTACAACACTCCCCATAAAACTGGAGCATATAGATCATATGCACCAAGCTTATTATATATGTAATCTATCCCAGGTCCTCTCAAAAACTTAGTGAATACTACATAAGCTAATTAATCATGGAATTAACAAAATTATTGACTATATATCCTAAGAGGACTTTTTCCCTAACAAAATGATGGTCTATCTCAATGTGCTTGGTCCTTTCGTGAAACATTGAATTAGAAGCAATATGCAAAGCAGCTTGATTATCACAAATGAAAGATGTTGAGCCAATGTCTCCAAACTTGAGTTCCTTCAGTAGTTGTTTTAACCAGTTGAATTTAGATGTGGCTATGGCCATAGAGCGATATTCTGCTTCAGCGCTTGATCTGGCAACTACATTGTATTTCTTGCTTTTTTCAGGAAACCAGATTACCTCTAATGAAATACACAATACCTAGAGGTGGATCATCTATCAATGGGGGAACCTACCCAATCAGCATCTGAGTATCCCACAACTTTGGTGTGACCTATGTTTTTATAGATGAGACCTTTATCTGAAGTGGTCTTGATGTACTTGAGAATACGAATCACTGCATTCTAGTGATCTTCAAAAGGGAAATTCAAGAACTAACTTACTACAGTAACTGCAAACGAGATGTCTGGTCGAGTAATTGTGAGATAGTTCAACTTCCCAACCAATCTTCTATACCTTTTTGGATTTGAAAATAGCTCTCCCTGATTTGGCAGAAGCTTGACTTTCGAATCTATATGGGTATCGACGGACTTAGCATTTAATATAGTTGTCTCCTTAAGAATGTTCATAGCATATTTCTTCTATGATATCAGAATAACATACTTAGATTGGGAAACTTCAATTCCTAAGAAATATTTAAGTCTTCTGAGATCTTTTGTCTTAAAATAATGACAGAGATGTTGTTCTACCTGATTAATGCCTTGATGATGGTCGTTACCTGTAATGACAATGTCATCAACATATACCACCAAATAAATGGATTTGGAGTCTGAGTGACGATAAAAAATTGAGTGATCAGCCTCACTCTGACGCATACCAAACTGCTGAACAACAACATTAAACCTCTCAAACCAAGCTCGCGGAGACTGTTTGAGACTATACAAAGATTTGTGGAGTCGACAAACTAGACCAGACTCCCCCTGAGAAACAATCTCAAGAGGTTGCTCTATATATACTTCTTTTGCGAGATCACCATGGAGGAAAGCAATTTTTATATCTAATTAATGGAAAGGCCAATGACAACTAGCAGCCATAGTAGGAAAGAGGCGCACAGATGCCATTTTCTCCATAGTCGAAAAAGTATCGTTATAATCCTCACCAAACACTTGTGGGTAGCCCTTGGCCACAAGACGTGCTTTGAGACGATCCACCTAGACATTAGGACCAACCTTGACAGTATGTATCCATCTAGCACCCAATAATAGATTTCTCAGAGGGAAGAAAAACCATATCCAAAGTACCATTAATGCGAAGTGCACAGAAAGACAATGATAACTCATATTTATCAGATTCCTAGGTGAAGGACAAATTTCACAAGTACCATTCCAAATAGCAGTGGGTAGGTTAAGGTCGGACCAAAGCTACAGGAGTTGATGACGGCAGAACTGAGTCCATGAGAACCTCATTAACAATCGAGTCACTGTCTTGGGGCATGGGTCGTCGTGGTCGACGATGATAAACCTGGAGAAAGAAATTTGGTGCCGGGACTAATGGTGAATGAGACCATGAACAAGAAAATCATGAAAGCATGAATAGATCCGACAACAACAATGGTAGGGATGTTCCGAGAAGTAAACTCGAAGCTACTTGGTGCGTGGCCCAAATTATATCCGTTGAACGAAGTGAAGGCAAATATGAAGAGAGGACGCCTAGGCGACCTCGTCTGTCCCTGGTCGGTGGTGAACGACTGTAAAAAAATTCTATGCGCGTTGGTGAAGAGATGGAACTGGCATGACTATTTCACATGCATGAGGGCATACGAGAATGAATCTGGGGGTGGGCCCTTGACAGAGAGAACTACATCGTTGCGATGATCACAACCGTGAGTGGCTTGTCAAAAAAATCGTCAGAAAAATGGTCGAAGGTGGCGGTCAAAACGATGGTCTATCGATGCGTGCAACCTCCAATGATTGTGGGTCTTGCGACATTGAATAGATCGACTCCTTCTGATTCCGTTGATGTACTTTTTGATTGGAATGGTTGCCAATTTTTTTTCCCGATGGCGAACGGTGGTGGCAAACTAACGGACATCATTGTTTCCGGTGAAGAATTTTACTTGGAGACTATGGGTTCACCGGAGAGACGTGGATTATGATTCTTATCATTAGGCTGCGATACCATATTAAATACAAAGTAGAATAATTAAGTTCCCAATTAACTGTTACTAATTTTTTAACTTGAACACCTAAAGCCCCTAGGACATACATGTTCATGCGTTATATTTAGTTGTAACTACTGTTATATAAAATTATCTTACTGTTAAACTTGAACCGGTTCAACATCAAATGAAAATTATCAGCATGTTATATATGGATTTGATCCAATGCTCGGGTCTATTAGTTGTAATCTTTCATTATCAACAAAAATATATTAATATAAAGTATCTTTAAAAGGAGGTTTGATAGACTGCAGTATTTCCACACATGTCACTCAATTGAAATAGACTATTCGAATAATTTGGATTTCTATGTTTTGGGAAAGCAACATTTTCGACATTCTTATATATTCTCGTGTATGGTTTGAATTGTCAATTAAATTTTAAATATCACAACTATTTGATATTAAATTATGTTATTAAAATGAAATATATTATGGGAAGCAAACGTCATCCATGTCAATATTAATAATATAGAACAACACCTAAATAGGGAAGTCACGTCATAAAGTGTCCTGGACCAGAAAGAGACCCACAAAAATAAACTTTGATTTGTATCAAGTGTGCCTTCAAAATCACAATGTGGTGTTTGGTCGAAGATTTCTTAAAATTTTACCTATACAAATCAAATTGGCAAAATAAGAAAGTAATGTTTGGTAGACACTTTTATAAAATTTTCCTAGGTATTGTATTTGCATAGCATTCCTTATTTGTTCATAGAAAGCAAGATAAAGTTACTATTTAGAAAGACAACTTGAGGGTGGTATTTTACATTTAGCTAGTTAAATGGCAAAAGTGTAACCCACTAGTAGACTTAAATACTCTCATCTAAATCGCCAAGGTTTCACTTTTTTTATGGGGTTATATTTGTCATTTTATACCACTTTCCCATCAATATTTTACACTCAACCAAACATAGACTTACAAAACTTTAATCAATTTACCCGATAATATTTTGTCTAACCAAATAATTTTTTTTACATTTTCCTACCCAACTCACTTTCCAACCATTTCCCTAGTATTCAAAAAATTTCTCGTCAACCAAACGCCAGAGTCTGTGTTGGATTTATTTGTGAGTGAGGTTTGAAATCTTAATTCTAGACCTGTCCAGAATCAGACTAATAACGATAAATAAATGAAATTTTTTCAAAAAAAAAAACTTTGGAGTGATGTCAGGCTGTAAATAATGCTGCAGATATGTGGTTGGAAGGAGTAGAGACAAAATATAAATAGGTAGTGAACTGAAGAGGAAACCTGTGAGTGTGAGTGTATGAGGTTAAAGAATTGAAGAAATTGAGAGGAAATCACGCGTGGGGTGGGGAAGGGTTAGCTATCAGAACCATGATGGCACATGAGACATTCCAAATGGTAGGGCCAAGCACACTATACTAGTCATGCGAACAAGACTCATTGATGGATATTCATGCTCACTCTCTTGTACTCATAAAGCCTTAGCCTTTGCTTCTGCCTCAGCTTAAGCAGTAATCAGCATAGCGTTATAAATATCATAGCCTTAGCCTCATACCCATTGGCTTGGGTAATTGGCATTGAGTGCGTTACCTGACACGCGCCTCTCTGTCCCCTCCCCTCTCATTGATGCTATGCCAATTTCAAACCATGCCTATACAATGCATTTAATATCACTCATTCTTGATTTCAAATTGCTCAATGATTACTTATTTACACTTGAATTGTAGCATGCAGCAGTGTCCAAATTTTTAAAGTTTTCATGAGACAACAAAATTTTGTAAAATTATGATTGATAGGAGGCTTTTGTGTTCAGTAAGTGTAAAATTAATCATCCCTTGCTATACCAAATGATGGTATAAGAGAAGTGAGCAAGTGAGGATGAGATAGAGTATACGTTCGATCATTTCCAATATCGTCTTTGGGAAGGATTTAAAGCCTCAATCTCGGGACTAACCCCGAGTCAGACCGCTGCGAAGCTATAAATCGATTAGAATATTTCCAAAAAAATACCACTTGCCACCTTTTATATATATATATTATCTATCGGAATTCATCAATTACTAGACTAGTCAAATTTGAACTGGGCAAAGACCATATGGATGACAAATTCTCTATATATATATATATATATATATTATGTATGCAAGTAATTCGCTACACAATGTAGCGAAATATGCCACGTCAGAATGCTCCGAACCAAAAAATGTCATGTTCAAAATTGTTGAAATTCGCTACATAGGGTAGCGAATTTCAACAATTTTGACATATGGCACTTTTTGGTTCTGATGATATTTCGTTACACTGTCTAGCGAATTACTTGCATTACCGCCACACTGTGTTTTAACACAAATTTACTATTGGTGTGACAGTCTGGTAATTTTTTTGTCCAAATGTAATAAAATAGTCACTCTCCCCTTGAATTTACTGATTAAGTTGGAACAACCATTTACTAATTGATCCACGTATTTGATGGTACCACTTTCTCATTTTTTTCATCTGTTGCATATGCATCTTGGCAAGATAAAATATAATAATTACCTAACTAATTATAACGTATTTTATGATTTAAAAAATCAGAATACTAAGATGAATTACACAAGTTTTGACATGCAACGCATTAAATATGTTGCTTCTTATAACAAAGAAACAAAAATACATGTGGATGAAAATTTGATTTTATAACATCTTAGGTAGAAAGTGAAGGGTATAAGGGAGACATAACAAAGACGATGTGGTGCCCACAGAGCACTCACCACGAAACCAATACCCCAATTGGGTCCCAACTACTGCTGTGGGCTGTGGCGTGGCCTGTCAATACTGTTAGCCCCACTCTTCAGGGTCATGTGCCTATCTGAACCTGTTTTTTGTAATGCCTCTTTTTGTCATTTCACCAAATCTCTAAATTCAAAATGTACTCTTATAAATTAAAGGGTTGGTTGAAATAGTATATGTTTGATTTCATGTACTCTTATAAATTCAATATGATTTTATCGAATTTTCAACGTTCATGGACTGATTGGAAGTATTGCATCACTGATTTAATCCAAGTTAAATGATTTGAACTAGATATATATAAAATTATAATAATAGAATATTATAACAAGTTTATAAATATGACTTATAAGTGAGTAATATTATATGTATATTTTTTTGGGTAGTTCATATTGATTCTTCCTTGTGAAACAAATTTAAATTCTATGTATGGATCTAATACCAACCAATTTAAAATTAGTTCACCGATTTATTGTTTAACATGTGAATTTACTGATTAACGGGTCTTATGACTCTGTTCAGCGAGGCTCTTGTTTTATTTTATTTTTTGAATAAATTCAAAGGTATCATCCGGCCGTAACCGAAGACTAATCTCCATCGAGCACCATCGGACTCTTTTGAGGTGGCTTTCCCAAATCTTTTTTTTTTATTCCCAGAGCTCGAACTCGAGACCTCTAGTTAAGGGAGACATGCTCCTTATCACCTGTGCGAAAGGAGTTTGGTAGGTTCGTTTGTTTTAATACGTATGAAATCAAATATATAAAAATATTAAAGATTCAACAGGATTGGTGTTATAAAAAATAAAATAAAAACCCTTATTCAGCCCTCAAAAACGTACTATACGCATACGTCCGTACGTTTCTATATTGCATGACGTGAAACGTCCCTTTCTGTTTTTTTCTTCCAATTTGTCCCTATTCTAATTTTTAGTTTTATTCTCCATTATCGTTTTCATTATTCACTTAGGAAAAGACACACACATATACACGTTCTCTGCTCAGGCTAAGAGCAGTAAATGACGAAAGCTCTTTCATGTAGGCTTCTTGAAACATTGAAGTGTCCCTTTCACTCTATGAGTTTAACCCAGTGCTAAATGAAAGAAAATTCCAAGTCTGAGGTGTAATAAGCATGGCGTTTAATCCAAAGTGCTTTCTATCATTTTATGACTCAATAATTATTAGCAGATTGCCCACAGAACGTGTACTGTACCTATTGAAGATATAAAATGGGGTATATGAAGTGGCCATCCTGGTTTATTCAATTTGGATTATCCGTGCAGGATTAGGTGAAAATTTCTTGTTTAAGAATATGTGTGGACCGTGGCCTTTGGAGCTTTTATATATGTTACAATTTTATTAATATCTTTGTATATAAAGTTTGGGTTTTCATTTCCTCCTTTAACATAACACAACAAACTTTCCTACACACTCAACATTTTGTGGGGCCCACACATTTTAAAACAAAAAAGAGAAAAAAAATGACACGCAAAACGAATATCTATAACATTACACAATCACTTTTCCTACAACATAATAAACATAAAACTCATAAAGTTTAAGGGGGAATTTTTAAAATCACTTTTTCTGAATTAAAAAAAAAAAGTTAAACTTTTTAAGTGATTATAAGAATCACATATACGTAAAACATGGGAAAGTTATAGTTACTAGCTCTTTTTCTTACTACTTTTTACTACTAAATCTTAATTATTGATTTCCGTCAATCCAACGGTTAAGATTTATTAGATCATATTTATTAATTAATTATTAATTTCCAATAAATCTTAACTGTTAGATGGACGGAAATCAACGGTTAAGATTTAATAGTAAGAAGTAGTAAGAAAAAGAGGTAGTAACTATAACCTAACCCCGTAAAACAAGGAAATATTTTTATTTTCTGTTACTTTAAAATGTTCAATTTCTCTATATCGTAATACATCTTATCTTCATGAGTTGGATATGTTATTGATGGTAGTGTAAAATTTGTGTTTTTGGTAATGATGGTATCAGTGAAATCATAAAGATCAGATGCAATCACAGAAAATTAAAATGTAATATGCAAAGCATAAAAGTTGTAGAAAATCAAATTCGAACTCAGTATTAGATACTGTGTCCTTAAGACAATTTTGCCCCTCCCCTAACGATGCCTAAGGTTCGTGGACAAATGTCTCACAGATGGAATGAGTAGTTATCTCTGTTTCGACGGTGGCAATATCAGAAGAAACAAGTATCGGTGAACACAACGAACGCTAATCAATCACACAGAATGAAAGCAAATGAATGCAAAAGATTTCAAAAAAT
Organism: Gastrolobium villosum; assembly: GCA_032173675.1. Taxonomy (NCBI): domain Eukaryota; kingdom Viridiplantae; phylum Streptophyta; class Magnoliopsida; order Fabales; family Fabaceae; genus Gastrolobium; species Gastrolobium villosum. Next base: position 115,454 of record JAVKPL010006524.1, on the reverse strand, counting down.
ATTTTGACAGAATTTCAGTACAAGAGATAAATAAAAAAAAAAGTCTATAATTTTTTATGATTTTATTCCATATTTATAAACCATGACCGATTTTGATGAATGGTGTCTATTGACGGCAAAAAGTCATGTCTATTTGGAATGTTCACTCATGAAAAGTCACATCTATTCGATAATGAAAGAGATATCCCTTCGTACTCAACTTCTTATTCATAACGTTTAAATTCTATAAGAATTGCAAAGTATAATAAATAAGAGTCTTGCTCAATCTCAAACATGGTTTATTATTATAAATCAGATTGGAAAAATGTAAGTGTCAAGTAAACATGATTGTACCATATAATCGATAAATTATTCATTACTAGTTTTGTACAATTCTTTTGCTGAAAGCATTCATGTTCTTATCGCAACACTCTGGTGATAGTCTCATTCTCATAGGCATACATTTAATTAGTACGGAACAATTAGCCTTTATGGCTTTCTTACTCTTATAATCAGCATTTCCTTGTCGTTTCTGCAACACATACCACATTAATGCGCATGTCGCCTAGGCCTAGCCATTCTGGTTGCTCTCTCCGTACATCTGAATCATCTGATCACTAATCCTCCCTCTGATAAATTAGTAAATTACAATATAAATATCAATTAATGATAGTTCAGTTGGTGTAAGAAAATTAAACAAAAAATATGAAAATATGTGTTCGATCTTGTCTAGTACCATCTTTAGGAGGAGTTTAAAATCTCAATCCCAGAACCCGCCCTGAATAATTAGTCACGAAATAATGAATCGATTAGAATATCTTTAAAAAAATAAAAAATAAAATACAAATCAGTCTTAATGCCTGTTTGAGTGTAAAGTATTTTTCTTTTAAAAAAAATGTCAAAATGACTATTAACTAAAAGAAATAAAATATGTAAGTGCATATATCGCCTCATACTATAATCTTTGACAAATAACGTATACAATAGTATAATACTAACAGTGACAATGACGATAAAGATAATGAGACATGCATTTTAGAGGAAGAAAAAGATGTTGGATGGCAGTATGCACAAGTCTGCAAAAAATTGGGATGAGGATGATTGTGTTTGAAGCTTTATTCTTATCTTAATATATACTTTAATAACATTAATGATACAAAGTAGTAATTGCCCATCATAGTATTGCTTTAGCGAAGTCAAACTGTGCTGAAAAAGTGACAAAATTTAAGCATATTCGGTGTTTAATATAGTGTTAGTTAAGCACCCATCATTGTATAATATTCTTTTCACCAATGCTTTGAAATTAACAAAACCATTTTCTTGAATTTCAAATACCCGCGCAAATTCAGATGGGAGTATATATCCTTGCATTTTCTTTTCTCTTTCTTCTTTTATTTTCTTTTAGAGCAATGACATTTCTTACCAAAATTTTTTTGTACAAAATCTATCCCGAACTGCTAATAATCAATAATTTTTAATTCTTTTATTTTCTTTTAGAGCAATTGCATTTTCTTCTCTTTAGCAATTTTCTTTCTGTTATATTTCAAACATTCTCGAGGTATATATAATTTCACTGCTTTTCTCATTAAAATATCAAACAAAATTAAGTCATATCATCATTCCATGATCCGTGCATAAATTATGGGAAAAGGGGTGCTATTCTTTCTTCTTCATTCACAAAGTGGCATTGCTATACCGTATAAAATAAGAGCACATCACTTTAATATGTACCATTATGACTGCATATGTAAGAAAGCAAAATTTTCTAGAATCTATTTGATGTATTTTCCCGTGGGAAATGCGTCGCTTGCACATTTGTGCAAGTTTGTTAGAACCAATTATAAGGACAAAAAAGAGATTGGGCAATAGGATCATTTTGTTGCTTGTCATTGTTTGGCTGGTTTGAGATTTTCATTTGTTTAAAGAGAAAAAGTTACGCAAGATTGTTCTCTGTATATATATATATCTAATACGTCCAAATGAGGGTTTAATGATCACACGAATTTGGTCCGAAAATATTGTCATTATAAATGTATGGATGGATAGTTTACATAGATTTGGATATGTGGACACTGCATTCCTTGATTGGGATTATGCAGACATACTGATATTAACAAATTTAGAATATTTGTGGTCCATACTTCTGTTTTGGAACAAGTTTGGCACCTGAATCTACATGCTGGAGCCAAGGAATGAAACATAGAGCCAAAACCAGAAAGGAAAAGAAGGAAGGGGAAAAAAATAAAGCACAAAAATAAAGCCTCCATATATATATATGCATAAAGAAGAGAAACTAGAGAAAAATTAAAGGAAAAGAAAATGGGTGGTTTATTTAAATAATGGTTTGGGGGAATATGGTGGGAAATTCAGATGGCTTTCTTGGATCCTGCGAGAGACATTGTCACTATTACACATATTTATTATAAATTTGTTAGCCAAAGATAAAGGAGGCAAGGGAATGATGAAAAGTGGGAGCAAAAAAGAAAAGGGGAAATTAAAAGTATGAATGGATATCGGACAAAGGTATAATACAGAGGTAAGAGAAAGAAAATTAGATAGAGAAAGTGAAATGATTTAGGAGCTTCAAATAAAGGGACCGTAGAGAGGGGTGTGTGACTGTGTGTAGAGGGATATAGACGATGAAGTGGAAGAAGTAGCGGTTACTCACTCTCACTCTCTCTCATGTCCACCACCAACAAAACCCACTGAAGCAAATTATCATCATGAAACTCCCTCTGCACCCTGCACTCCAAAAAAGTTATTGTCTTCCTCATCAAAACCCTCCTTCCCTTAAATTTACCTCTCCAAACACCACCCTCTTCTCATCCACAACCCGCACCATCCCAAAACAATGAAACCTTTTCTTCTCTTTCTCACATTCTCCTTCTTTTGCCAGACAAACTTCATTTTCTCTGCTACGGCTCTGCCCCAACAACTCATCACCTTGCTTTCAATAAAATCCTCACTCATAGACCCTCTCAAGAACCTCCATGACTGGGACCCCTCCTCCACCTTCTCCAAGCCTAGTTACCAAGACCCAGTATGGTGTACCTGGAGAGGCATCACATGCCACCCAAAAACAGCACAAATCACCAACCTTGACCTCTCTCGCCTCAACCTTTCAGGCACAATCTCACGTCAAATCCGCTACCTATCCAGCTTAAACCACTTGAACCTCAGTGGAAATGACTTCAGTGGAACCTTCCAAGCAGCAATTTTTGAACTCACAGAGCTGAGGACTCTAGATATCAGCCACAACTCCTTCAATTCAACATTCCCACCCGGAATATCAAAGCTCAAGTTTTTAAGGCTCTTCAATGCTTACAGCAACAGCTTCACTGGCCCTCTTCCTCAAGAGTTAAGCAGGCTTCGCTTTCTTGAGCAACTCAACCTCGGTGGAAGCTACTTCCGAGACAGTATCCCACCAGGTTATGGCAGTTTCCCGAGACTAAAGTTCCTAGACTTAGCCGGTAATGCCTTGGAAGGTTCACTACCACCTCAGCTAGGCTCGTTACCACAACTACAACACTTGGAAATCGGATACAACCCATTCTCGGGAACATTACCAGTGGAATTGGCATTGCTGTCTAATCTCAAATACTTAGATATCTCCTTTGCCAACATTTCAGGGCAAGTGATCCCAGAACTGGGAAACTTAACCTCTCTGGAGACCTTGTTGCTCTTCAAGAACCGTTTAAGCGGCGAAATCCCATCAAGCTTAGGCAAATTGAAATCCCTGAAAGCTCTTGACTTGTCAGATAATGAACTGACAGGGCCAATTCCAAGAGAAGTTTCAATGCTAGAGGAATTAACCATATTGAGCCTAATGGACAACAAGCTAACAGGTGAAATACCACAAGGAATTGGAGACCTTCCAAATTTGGACACTCTTCTTCTGTTCAACAATTCACTCAATGGAACCCTCCCACAACAACTTGGCTCCAACGGGTTACTCCAAAGACTAGATGTTTCCACAAACACACTCCAAGGTCCAATCCCACCAAATGTTTGCAAAGGAAACAAACTTGTCAAGCTCATACTCTTCTACAACAATTTCAACAATCCTCTCCCACCATCATTATCCAACTGCACCTCACTCGCAAGGGTTCGAATCCAAAACAACCACCTCAACGGTTCCATTCCAAAAGAGCTCACACTGCTCCCAAACCTAACGTTCCTTGACATGAGCAACAACAATTTCAACGGTCAAATTCCTCAAGACTTGGGAAACCTACAATACCTTAACATCTCTGGAAACTCCTTCGGAGAACCCTTACCAACTAACATATGGAACGCCACCAACCTTCAGATTTTCTCAGCATTTTCTTCAAACATCACAGGTCAGATCCCCGATTTCATTGGTTGCCAAACCATATACAAGATCGAATTGCAAGGAAACTCCATCAACGGTACCATCCCTTGGGACATTGGTCACTGTCAGAAACTCATTCTTCTCAATCTCAGTAGAAACTCCCTCACCGGAATCATCCCTTGGGAAATCTCAGCTCTTCCATCCATCACCGACGTCGACCTCTCTAACAATTCCCTCACCGGAACCATTCCTGCCAATTTCAACAACTGCACGACGCTCGAGAACTTTAACGTCAGCTTCAATTCCCTCACCGGACCCATCCCTTCCAACGGTATCTTCTCCAACCTTCATCCTTCTTCCTACTCCGGCAACCAGGGCCTCTGCGGCGGAATTCTCGCCAAGCCCTGCGCCGCCGACGCACTCTCCGCCGGGGAGAACGAGGTCGAGGTTCGCCGCCAGCAACCGAAGCGAACCGCCGGTGCAATTGTTTGGATCGTGGCGGCGGCGTTCGGGATCGGGTTATTCGTGCTCGTCGCCGGAACCCGATGCTTCCACGCGAATTATAACAACCGTGGATTTAACAACGACGGTAACGAGATCGGACCGTGGAAACTAACGGCTTTTCAGCGGTTGAACTTCACGGCGGAGGATGTGCTCGAGTGCTTGTCGATGTCTGATAAGATATTAGGGATGGGGTCCACTGGAACCGTTTACAGAGCGGAGATGCCAGGTGGCGAGATCATAGCCATTAAAAAGCTGTGGGGGAAGCACAAGGAGAACATCAGACGGAGGAGAGGGGTTTTGGCTGAGGTGGATGTGTTGGGAAACGTGAGGCATAGGAATATTGTGAGGTTGTTAGGGTGTTGCAGCAACAGGGAGAGCACCATGCTGCTTTATGAGTACATGCCAAATGGTAACTTGGATGATTTGTTGCATGGAAAGAATAAAGGTGATAATCTCATTGCTGATTGGTTCACTAGGTATAAGATTGCATTGGGTGTGGCTCAGGGGATTTGCTATCTTCACCATGACTGTGATCCTGTCATCGTGCATCGTGATCTCAAACCCAGTAACATATTATTGGACGGTGAGATGGAGGCCAGAGTGGCTGATTTTGGTGTCGCTAAGTTGATTCAGACAGATGAATCCATGTCTGTCATTGCTGGATCCTACGGCTACATTGCTCCAGGTGAGCTTATTCTTTTTTCATAATTTTTTTATTTTATTTTATTCAAATCAATAATATCATCTTCATTATGTGCATTATTTCATAAGTTACAAACTTAGCTAGCTTTCTTCTTGATGCTACAAAGTAATAGTGAGTTATGATGAGTGCAATGTGAACGCTTAATGCACAACTTTGAAGGCAATGTGATTGGGACTTGGGAGTGAGTGTATGTGTAACTTTGAAGGCAATGTGAGGGACTTGGGAGTTTTTTTTTCTGTTTCTGACCAATTTCGGTGCATGGGTAGCGTGCACTATTGCGCATGAAGAAGCTTTTCCTTTATTTTCACTTTCACGAGCTGCTTTTCTCAATGATCTTCAAAATATTTAAAGGGGCCCACTTAAGAATAATGTCAATTCTCATAATTCCTTTGAATCATTAGGATGTTGACTTCAGTCTTAGTAATTAATCCATTAAAGTAAAAGGGTTGGTATAATTTTAATGCTAGTTTTTCTTGTCTTATTATCATATTTAATTTAACGGAACGTATATAAGTTATCTATCTTCGCTCCCAAAAGAAAAATTAAAAAATTATAATGAAAAATATTATTATAATCCTGAAATAAATTTAATTATAAAAATATCTTTTCCCGTATCAAAATGATGTCATTTTGGACTCACTATATATAAGTTATATAGAACCCATTAATATATTGTACTTAACTGATTAGGGTTTATCAATATATCATATCTCAATTTTCCTACACACACATGATATAATTATTTCCCTATAATATATTGTACTTAACTGATTATTATGGGTCTTGTTTTTGTGTGTGTGTGCAGAATATGCTTATACACTGCAAGTTGATGAGAAGAGTGATATTTACAGCTATGGGGTGGTGTTAATGGAGATTTTAAGCGGAAAACGTTCGGTGGATGCAGAATTTGGGGATGGGAATAGCATTGTGGACTGGGTTAGGTCAAAGATAAAGAGTAAAGATGGCATTGATGATATATTGGACAAGAATGCAGGGGCAGGGTGCAACTCAGTGAGGGAGGAGATGATACAAATGCTTAGAATTTCATTGCTTTGTACAAGCAGGAACCCAGCAGATAGACCATCAATGAGAGATGTTGTGTTGATGCTGCAAGAGGCCAAGCCAAAAAGGAAATTGCTTGATATTGTTGTAGGTCGAGGTGGTGCTGGTGGTGACAATGTGGTTGTTGGTGGTGGTGGTGATATTCCTTTGGCACAAAAGCCAACTCCGGAAACCTAATATGTTTATATGATTGAAATGTTTTTTTTTCTTTTTCTTTTTTTTTGAATATTTTTCTTATTGTGGGGGGATTGGTATAGGAGAAAGTGATTTTCTATTTTTTTTTTTGTTTACTTTCAATGGAATTTCAAGTGTTACTTGTCTTAGTTTTCGTCGACCCGTGTTATATATTGTTGTTATGACTCTTGTTTGTTGATGCTTATATATTATAAAGTGTGCGGCTCACATGGATGACTTGGTTGCCCCGGACTTGTAACCTATGAAACACCGATACTTCAAAAATTCCGGCGTGTCGTGTCCGACACTTCCCGACACTCTCGGACACTCTGACACTTCAACATGCGTTATAGAAATTCAAAAAAAGTTTAAAAGTTGCGTCACGCGTTGAGTTTTTAGTTCAAACTATTAGATTCGTTGGATTACGATTATTATTTTATTGAGTTTAATATAAATATTTAAGATATCTTATGTTTCTTTGCAAAATTTATGAATTTTATAAATTTAGATTCATTTTTTTGTTAAATTATTGAATATTAAATATAATATACACTACATAAATTAAAAATATTATTTAATATCAAAACGTATTTAACGTGTCGAAATCTAATATTTTTTAGAATTAACGTGTCGGAGTGTCGTGTCGTATCGTGTCACGTGTCAGTATCGGTAGTACTTAACTTGCTTGTAACCAGGAAGAAGCAAATATGTGAAAAATTTAAGGCATAAAAGGAATTAATGTGTAAAAACATTTGATGGGGCTTTCACACTGAGAACTTTTTAGTTGTATTTAAAGACAAAAAAGAACTGTTTAGTGGGCACCGAATTTCAAATTGATATCTAGCAGTGAAAGAGACGAAGATTGGTTACAGTGTGTGATTTTTTGATTATTTTACTGTCTTAAAATTTTTCAGTTTATTTCTTAAACATTCTGATTTGAAACATCATGATTATGATTTTGAATTCTGAAGCGCTTACTAGTATTTCTCTCTACAATTTATGTGTTTGATTCATTGGGGGATAATAAAGACATTGACTCGGTGAATAGTATAATAGCAATTAGCAACAGCCCTTATCTATTTCATTTTACATGAAGATATAATTCAAGACAAAAGGATGGAGTATATATATATATATATATATATATATATATATATATATATATATATATATATATATATATATATATTTTTTTTTTCGTTGGGGATTTCTCTTATCACTGTTGTATTTTTCTAAACAATTCCTTATCAAAGATATTCAGTCCATCAGAACTAAGTTAAGGAGGGTTTTTTTTCTGATCATGTCCTTTATATGGAAACCATAGGACAGGGAACCATTCACTTGGCTCGTATTGACGAGAATTTAACTCCGCGAGAAGTGGAACAAAAAGCTGCAGAATTAGCTTTTATATATATATATATATATATTTTAATGGATCCTTTTATACTCTATGAGATCATTTAAAAGAATTTTAATCATCCAGATATAAATTAATAATAAATTTTTTCTCATTATTTATCTGAATGTATTCTCTTATCACTGTTGTTGATTTGTATCTAAACAGTTGAAAATTATTATGAGTTCATATCAAATTGAGAACATAATTAATTTTTTTTCTTCTGATTATTGAGAAAATAATGCCATATATTACAATTTTTTTAACAAAAGCATTATTATTATGGCAAATGTTGACGAGGGCTCGTTTGGTGGATATGATAGCATAAAAACGGATAGGAACCTATTATTAGTTGGACAAGGATATATATATATATATATATATATATATATATATATATATATATATGTGCATTGAATTAGCAATCTGCATAAGATTATGCTATCCTATCATGTGTTTGAGGTGCACCAAATATCATCCGGATATGATATAAATAGACTACAATACCCTTTTGAAAAAATATCATATAAATTAATTTTAAAATTTATTAATACAATTCTAACAATTATGGTTTTAGACAATATTTTAAAAAAAAAAATTATCCTCTATATTGTATGTACGTCATTCAAAAATCATGATTCATGTGACTAGTAACTTTTGTATCATTCAAAAATCACGTTTCATTCAATTCAAAAAGGTGTGACGATGGATGATTCTTTCATTCGCTAAACAAAAACTTTGATGTGCAGATAAATACAACTTATAATTTGGGACTTAAATGAAAGAAGAATAAACAAAATATAATGCAACAAATAGAAACATGGATGTTTCAAATCGTTATAAGAAATACATAATACAAGTAAAATTATAAAATACAAGTAAAATTGCAAATAAAGAACACTAAAAATCTTTTACCAAAAAAAAAAAAAGAACACTAAAATCAATTTATATGTCTATTGTGTTGCTGCTCGGTTTACATCATGCTAAAAACCTATTATATATAATAAAATAGAATAAGTTCATTTCTATAAACAATATATATAACATATATGATGACTTAGTATGGTGGTTATAAATTATTCTGATAATTTACAATTTTTTTTTATAAAGTAAAGCATTTTAATTTTACATCTAACATGATCCTACTTCTTGTGAAACATTTATGTAAATATCCTTTCATATATGTCGTATGATGTCAATGACCTTATGATTTCATATGAATTTTGATTTATCATATAACTATCTCACAAAGATGTTTTGAAATGTAATTATTTCTCAATTTCTGTTTAGAATCCTATACAAGTGAATACTTTTCAAGAGTTCATGTTTTGATCTTCTATTATTTTCTCTCTCCATATCATTTTCCCCGCTTCACTTCATAATATATTATTAGTACGAATAATCTCTATGTATGATATCCATCTAAGGTTCTAGGGGAGCCTAAACTATGTGAAAATATCATCCATGCATCAATGAATTTAAGCGACAAACTCACAATATATAGTATCCAACACCATAACAAATAAAGAAGCAGACTTCGTTTAAAAAAAAAAAAAAAAAAAAAAAAACAAGCAGACTTCATATAAAATGTAAGTAGTAAGGTATGAATTCATTTATGTGTTCTTTAATCAATTTCTAATTCGTCTTCATCTATCAATTATATCTTTATTTTATCTAAAACAAATTTCAAATCTAAAATATTCCTTTGCCCCTCAAATGGTGAAATGGTAGTGAGTATTCAATAATCTTTGTAATTAATTTAAGGATTTTTCTAGTATGGTATTATGACAAATAATTTAAAAAACCAAATTTCACATCCTGAATATGAGTGAAAATAAGTACCTGTCTCGGTGCACAAGTGCTAAAAATCAATGAATCTGTTATTAAAAAAAAAAAACAATGAAGTGTTATTAAAAAATCATTATAAGGACTTACTAAAAACAATGTTATGAAATTATTAATAAAATATATACGTTAATACGAGACAAACTATGTTATTTGTGAATATTGAATTCTTCTTTTTTTTTGCTAAGTTTTTTTTAGCAAAATTTTGACATAAATATTCATAATATATAATAAACCGACGGGAAATATTGTAAAATATTTATGTGGATTACTTTTCATAAAAGATTGCGAAATATAAGTATGTTTGATTGTGTTCTTGTTTTGTAAAATAGTTATGAAAATAATTATTTTCTATATTTTTCTTTTTAAAAGTTAAAAACCAAAACAGAAAACAAAAAAACTCAGACATAATCTTTTCAGTTATAGTTTTCAAAACATTTTTTACAAAAAAGATAAGTTTTTTAGCGAAATATAATTTTTTTATTTTTGAGATTTCTTATAAAATAACATCTTTTATTTTTGTTTTTGTTTTTGTCGAACGGGCCTAAGATGGAAATTGACAAAGAGAATTATATTTGAGCCCATTCTGATTTCACCACCCACTTCACTGCATCAAAACAATTTCTACAATCAAACAAAAATGTTTTGATTCGGTGTTGGGAATTAAAAGCGAACATCAAAACAATTTCTACAATCAAACAAAAATGTCAAATCAAGTTTCGTAAGCTAGGGGTTTGAGGCGAACATGAATCTGCACACACAACATCAATTTGAACCAAAACTCTTTCAAGGCAAAGGAATTCCATATCTATTTGTAAGTTCTCATTTCTTTGGGTTTTCGTTTCGTTGTAGTTGCATGTGTGAAATTTCATCTAGTTCTAACATAATTGTGTATTTCAGATCCAGTACAAAGTGACGTCGTTCCTTGGATGCTGCTTCAGCTTCTTCCCGCTGTGTGTGGAGTCTCATTTTGTGAATTGTGAGGTACTCAAATCATTCTTACTTTCTAATACTGTATATTTAGAGTAACCTATCTTCTTTCTCACATCATAAGTAATTTTGAATGAGGTCAAGTTTTTTTTGTAAGATTCACAATAATTTCTAACACTTTCTTTGAAACCATGGAATGGAATCAACTCTGGTTTTAAGACAACATAACAAAAAGACAAATAGTTCTATACGAAGGGTCAGATCTATAACGTGGGTCTGTTTTATACAGCTTTATATTTGCTATATGCTGATTACATGTGCATGTTGGCAACGCCGACAGGTGTGTCGATGTTCTCTTGTTAAGGCATGAGCTAATTTAATTCATTCAATAAAATCTAGGAACATAATAATATCATATGGGTAGAGAATAGTAATTATATAAGTTACATGTATGATTAGGAATGAGCTGAGTTTACTAAAGTTGTTCGTTTATAAGTTATACAAGAAAGCAAAGTTTGGTCGTTCCTTTCCTAATATTGTTTTGTAGATTTCTGTTTTGATTGGTTAATGGTCGATATAGATGAATTGCAAGTAAAGGATTTGTTCTACTAAGTTGTTTATGCTTACAAGTTTCCTGGTCCAATCTTAGATATATTAAGTAGAAGTGACTCTAGGTACAAATAGAAAACTAAGAAGTGTTTTCTTAGGACTCATATGTCTTGTTATTCCTTTTGGCCCTGTTAATTTTGGACTCTTTCCCTATGATCCAATTGGCCTTGTTTCCCTACTCATTTTGGGTCTATAGCCACTGTTCTTTGTTTTGATATATGAGGACCATTGCCTGATTTCTTGGGCTATGAATGTAAGAATGGGCAATATCCTGATTTGAAATTGTGTTAGTTTTTTTTTTTTTTTTTTCAGTCAAGCTTTGGGTGTATGTGTTAAATAGGCCATAGGTACCTTATTCTAGAAGTTTAATTGACTATTGTTTTTGGAGCCATGCTAATTTGTATATCATTCCTAGGTTACTATACGGAAATCTTATACTTCTACATTTGTCAGATGTTGAGATTGTTCATGATGTAGAAGTCCTTTTCTTGGGGGAGGGCTTTCTTTTGTTTGGATATGATTGTTTTCTGGTGTGTATAAAAATTTTTAGTGTATTTAAATGACTTGTTTACATGCATTTTAGCTCATGAAGTATTGATGCTATTCAAAATATTTGGAAGCAAACAAGAGTATAAATGAAACCATAGTTTCTATATTCATAAATTTAGATAGAACATCTAAGAACCCAAGATTTATGCATCTTTCATACAATAACATGACTTGGGTTTCGTATCTCTTAAGGTTTAAACATGTGACGCCTCACACCATTCAACTTTCTTTACCGCTCCAGTTGTGCTTTTTTCCCCGTTTTGTTACCTAAATTTGACAACTTTTATACAGTTTTGTCTGTTTCTCCTTTTTTTTAAGTCACCTGGGCCCCATAGAGGGTGCCACACTTTGCACAAGCCTGAATCCCCTGTTTTGTTATCTTTGAATTCATTGCAGCATATCTAAACTTTTGGTAATAGATATGATGCTTCTTTTATGAGATTTGTGGTTTCTTAGGTGTTTCTCTTAGATCTAACATTCTTTCCAGCAATGGATTCAAGCAAACTATCAGAATTCACAGGAGCTATAAAATTTTAAAAAAGTGATTAATTCATCCAGTTAATTTCTCTCCAAAGATAGCCCCAAAGAATCTAAAAAACACTTATCAGAGCATCAGCATAGGTAGCTTGGCTCTGTACTTTTCCTATAGTTAAATTCATAGTTCAAAATTTTCTTCTCAAATTCAAAGAAACTTCGACTTGACTTTGTATCAAATCCTCTATAAGGAGACAAACAACTTTTGTATTTGTGTCAAGACATCTATGAATATATAATGGCAAAGAATTTTTGTGTATGGTTGTTGTCCAGTAAGTTACATATGATATGTGTTTTACACCATTTTATAAAACCTTTTAAGTCCATTAGTCTAATACAAAGCTTGAGGAGTCACATTTGCATGTAAAAGTACAAGCCTTTTAAAAATTATAAATTTCCAGTCTCCCATTCCTGTCCTGGTCTCTATAGAAGCCATCCATCCCAGGTTTTCTACTTTCTTGAACGAAGCCCCACATACACAAACAAATAAAGTAGGAATATTTTGGTCTTTATGGAGATGAGGGGAAATAGTTAGGCTAAACAACAAGAACTAACAAATAAGATAAAAATTTCTAGCAAGAACACTTAAATGGTAATTGAAATAAAATTCTTTCTTACAACCCACAATGTCAAATTGTTAAAACGATTTAAAGCATACATAATTCTTAACATTCAGAACTAAACACACAGTGTATAACTGTGTACAGAATTACAGATTAAGTCTGTAAATTTTTACCTCCTTAATTGCTTAGTGAAACTTGAAGCAGTCATTCCTCGCTGCACATGGATGGAAATTTGATAGGACTAACCTTTTCATCTTCTTTGGGAGCTGGGAAATTAAGATCTACTACCAGTTTGCCACCAAGTTCATCAGCAGTGGCATGAGCATTGGTAACCATAGTATGGGAGAAGTGTACCTTCTTATGTCCACCAAGTGCTTGAGCAGACTTAAACACTTTGGAGCAGTATGTGCACTCAAACACTTTTTGATCCACAACATCACTATTGTTGCCACCTTTTTCATCTTCAATGTCACCACCTTCTTGGCATAGATTCTTAATTTTCTTATGGCTTGCTTTGTGCCCACCCAGAGCTTGATAAGTTCGAAACATTTTTCCACACCACTCACACTTGAACCTAGATAGAGAGCGAGTTTGAACGAGCAAGTCATCTCTACCGTTTTCACCATCTTTTGCCTCTATTATGTTGGTTTCCTTCATTTTTTGAGACTTGATTTCTTCGCTTTCTGGCCATTTATCCTTGGAAAGCATTAATAGAGATCTAGCGGCTTCTACTGCACGAAGAGTTTCAGGTATTGAAATTGTTTTCTTTTGTTCATCTTCTGCCGCAGCCGCTGTAGTAAATTTGCGGTGACATTTGGATCTTTTGCGGGTTGGGTTTTTTAGGTAAGACCCGGATTCATTTTCTTTGTCTGAGTTTACCAAGGAGGGCAAGGAGTCGCGTTTCAAAGATCGGGAATTCTGTGTTGGTTTCTCTTTGGGATGGGAAGTCAGTGCAGAAGCAGATTGAATTGGAGAGTGGGCTAACTCGGCCGCGTTATCCAGTGCTTGATTCTCTGTTTCGAGCTTTGGAGGAATTGGTAATATGGTTAAGTGAGATCTCATATGGCCTCCTATGGCTTTTCCGCTGGAGAAGCTCTTATTACAGATCTCGCAGACAATACTGTTCTTCTTCTCCATAGTTGCAGAAAACCGACAAAATCCGAATGATTTCTCTCTACTTTGTTCTGGACGAGTGATTGTTGAATTCAGGAACTTAAAAAGGAGTAGGTGAGAAGCCTTCCTTATGCAAAAAGAACACAATTAGATAAGGTAATAATAAATGTAAGAAATGCTAGCCTGCTCTCACCGTATTTGCATTCGAGATTATTTGCTTTACTCTCGAACATTTAATTTACCTATTAATGAGGTTTATATGAGGAAAAATATAATTAAATTATTTAAGAGTGAGATCTTGCGTTTGGATTTCATTTGATCTTTTCCTAAAAGTGTAATCAATAAAGTACAAAGAGTTGGATATTGATATCACAATCTTTTTTTTGGGGGTACAAAACGACCCTAATTATCTCTTTGAGACGAGTTGACCCTCTGGGTATCCCCACAAGCTTAAACTCTTTGAGCCGGCTATGAGACTATCCGGAGTCGAGGTTTAGTCACAGTTAAAACTCATTGTCCCTCTCCAAAGATGTATTTGGTTGGAATCAAATCCAGGTTCTCTCCCTGCTCTTAATTGACAGTTTACGAGTTAATAAAGAAAGAGTAATAAATTTGAATTAGTGACTTGGGGAAAATTTTGGTCATTTCATGTCTATCTATTTATTTTATGTACTTTTTTTTTTCTTATTCCTGCTTAAATTGATATTACTATCCATTATTTTAATTGATAAGAAGTTTTATTTATGAGTTGCAAGCATCTATACTATACATTTGTTTACTTGACGAGGAGTGTTATTTTGCAAGGACAAGATGAAAGATTAATAGTATTTGTATAGTAAATTAGAAATTTGTCATTCTAATGTATTCTGTTTAATAGTATTATGTGCATAGAGTATGCATAATGTTTTCTATTTGATAAACTTACCTGAAGAAATCTCCTTGATTATGTGGCCTCTCCATTTATATCCATGTAAAATTGTATGTGTTTTATTCTCTTTTGCATTTCATATTGTATGAATGTATTTTCTCTCTCTAATTCTGGCTTCGTGATTGCATGTTTATTTGTATATTGCACATCAAGCCCTTTCTTTTTTCTCCCCTCTTATGTTCTTTTTCACATGTTATGAATAGCTAGCATCCGGATTGCTATATTTTGATGAATGTTTTTGCTTTTTATTTGCCTTCTTTGAATAAATGGTGTGACAATGTAGTGGAGGCTTATTATCTCTGTTATTATTTGAAGAAAATTGTGTGGCAATAGATTTAAGTAATTGTAGTACCATTACGGGTATATTATGAGGGCTAAGTTATTAAAGGAAACTCTTATATCAAGAACTATTAGTGTTAGTGAATTAATGAACAAAAATATGTGTTAAAGCTAGTTCCAATGAAGGTGATGAGCAATTAGGTAGTAGTGTGAGAATATCAAATATAATTAATAGTACTATTTGGATATTTGACCGAGACTAATCAATAATAATGAAATGAAGCTCGGAGACAATGGTCCTGTTGTTAGGCTATACGATTCACTCAATCTAGAAGTTAAATTCTTTTTCTTTGTTTTGTTTTTTGCAGGATAAGCATCTAATATTCAACAATAGTAAAAGTGATGTTTATAAGTATTGGTTATAAGTTTAGAACACCTTGACTTGCATATTGCAATTCATCGTTTTTGTAAGAATCGGTTATAAGTAACAAAATTTATTATTTTTCACGGTAACTTTCATTCAAATTGTTTCCTCACATTTAGTTCATGTAATAGAGTTTGAGAGTTTCTATGAATGTTACTTGAGTCTTAGGATTATTACTTACTATATTTAGTGACTTTCTAACTCTTTAATCCCATGCTAGTAATGGAGTTTAGTACGAGTCAACACAATATTTGAAGAAAAAAAATGACCAATTTATTTTTATTTGAAAAATTATTTATGTATTTATCTTAGGGACATGATCCGTTTACAATTTTTTTGGAATTTTTTTACAAATTACACTATCTTCTCCCGGGAGAACATAGTATAGTTTGCAAAAGTCTGTATTCTCCCGGGAGAATATAGTGTAGTTTGTAAACAAAAAAGTTTGTAAATATAACCTGGTCCTTTATCTTATTTTCAAATAGTTTAGTGTTTATATGAAATAAAATTATTTCCAGCAAACCCGAAATGACATTATTTTTGGGTTTTGGAAAAATACAAAGCATTTAGAGAAAATCCATATTGAAAGAGAGAAAAAAAATTCCCAAAATATTTATTATTGTATCCTACTTCTATTATTTTTCTCTATATGAGTTATATGATGATGACACATGTTATATTTGTGGGATCCATGTGATTGAAAGTGATCTACTTTAGTCGAAGGTAGGATAATTTGGTAAATAAATTTAAAAGTAGGATAAATTGGTAAATAATATTTAAAATAAGAATAATGTGATAATTTAAAAAAAAAGTGTATAAAAAATAATTTTTTTCTACAATTGTAAATATTTTTTTATTGTGATTTTTTTATTAAAATAATTGATTAATGAGCTTTAATATGATCTGCACATTTATGACAAAAGTTTTTATGTCTTGAAGCCTTTATTATTAATTTAGGTGTATGTTTGATAACTTTGGAAATCTTGTATTACAATAAAAAAGATCAATGCTAAAACTTTTAGGGTGTGCATGACAACCATTATGTTTTTTTAGCACTGTTTCTGAAAAAAAAAATCTTTTTTATTTATGTGCTTTGGAACATTTTTTGAGAAAAAAAAATATGTTTTATAACATGTTCTTTTTTTATTCCGAGAATGAGAATTGTATTTGATAACACAATAAATAATATAATAAAAAATAATTCCTATTAAGCATAAATTTTTTTCGGATCATCACTTTCCTTTCATATGGTGTGGTGGCGGTGGCGGCGACGACGACGACAATGGTAGGGTGGTGGTGATAATAGTAATAGTAGCAGTGGTGGTGGTGGTGACGATAGTAATGGTGACGATGGTAGCCGTGATGGTGGCGAAGGTGGTAGTGGTGGCAATGATGGTGGTACGGTAGTGGCGGCAATGGTGGTGGTGTGGTAGTGGCGATAGTGGTGGCGATGATGATGGCATGGCAGTGGCGGTGTCTTTGAGTTCTTGAGAGAAGTCATGGACGAGAGAGAGAGAGGAAGAGAGAAGAGAGAGAGAAGGAAAGGTTTTGTATTATTGAATGATATGAATTACAGGGACCTATCTATCATTATATAGAGAGAAGGTCTAACAAACAAACAAGCAACAAACTAACAGAATACAAAGAATCTACACCCATGTAACAGAAATGTAACAAACTTAAAAGAGGGAAACATCCCATGCAAACAGGTATATTAAAAGAAACTACACCCATATATCTAATACACCCCCGCAAACTCAGGGATCTTGAATCACCGAGTCAAGAACACTGAGTTTGGTTCTTAAGTGTGCAAAACGTTCAGAGGGAAGAGGCTTTGTCAAAGTATCTGCCAGCTGATCTGAAGCAGGAATGTGATGAACAATAATCTCATTTGCAAGAACTTTCTCGCGAACAAAAAATATATCCAGTTCCATGTGCTTTGTGCGGGCATGCAGAACAGGATTGTGAGAGAGAGCCACTGTGCTAAGGTTATCACAGAAAACATGAGGAGTACCCAAAGAAACCTGTAATTCACAAAGAAGAGACTTAATCCACAAGATTTCAGCACAAGTAAGTGCTAAACTTCGATATTCGGCTTCTGTTGTGGACCTTGCTACAAGAGTTTGCTTCTTGGACCACCAAGAAACAAGATTAGGACCCAAGAAGAGTGCTGCCCCTGAAGTTGAACGCCTATCATCAGGATCACTTGCCCAATCTGCATCACAGTATGCAGTGAGGGTAAAGGGAAGATGAGGACTCGCCTTTTTAAGAACAAGGCCGTAGGTAATAGTCCCTTTTAAGTATCGTAAAATTCTCTTCACAATTTTCCAGTGATCATCTAAAGGTTGACCCATAAATTGGCAAACCTTATTAACAGCATAACTGATCTCAGGGCGAGTGATTGTTGCATATTGAAGAGCACCCACAATTGATCTGTATAGATGAGGATCTGAAAAATAGTGTGATCCAAACCGTGAGAGTTTACAATGTGAAGGCATGGGAGAAGAAATCCCTTTAGCATCAAACATATCAGCTCTAGTAAGTAAATCACGCAAATACTTAGACTGGGACAGCACCAAGCCACCAGAAGAATGAGGCTTAACCTCTACACCAAGGAAGTAGTCAAGAGTGCCAAGATCCTTTAATGCAAACTGAGAATGAAGCTGCTGAATCAGTTGCTGAATATAAGAAGCATCAGTACCAGTCACAATAATGTCATCAACATATACAAGGATGTAGGTGCAGTGAGTAGAAGTCTTGGAAATAAACAATGAAGGGTCACAACAGCTTGATCTGAACCCAAACTGAACTAATGCACCTTTTAGCTTATCAAACCATGCTCTAGGAGCCTGTTTAAGGCCATACAAAGCTTTATTGAGCTTGCAAACCAATCTCTTATCAGAATCTTCAAACCCAGGAGGCTGAGACATGTAGACATATTTTTGTAAATCACCATTAAGAAAAGCATTATTAATATCCAACTGCCGAATTGACCAGGAGTAAGTGAGAGCAAGAGTAAGCATTATTCTAATGGTGACAGGTCTGACAACAGGTGAGAAGGTTTCATTGTAGTCAAAACCTTCTTGTTGATGAAATCCCTTAGCCACAAGTCTAGCCTTATATTTATTCACAGAACCATCAGGATTTTCTTTAACTTTAAACACCCACTTACAGCCAATGGAATTCCTGTTAGGAGGTAGAGTCACAAGAGTCCAAGTATTGTTAGTCATTAAAGCATTATACTCAGCCTTCATGGCTTCAAACCAAGGGGGACTGTGTAGAGCTTGTTTCACAGTAGAAGGTTCAATATGAGCAAGAAGAGCAATGGATCTGGCTGCTGTCTTGGATCTGGTCTGAATAGAATGAGTAGGTGAAATTATTGGTAATGAGTTAGGAGGAATATATTCAGAGACAAAAGAAGAAGAGGAGGAAGAAGAAGAGAGACCAGGAGAGGACTGAACAGTTTGAACAGGAAGAGGGCTGTGACAAGAGGGAGAAGAATCAGATTGTGAGGTGGAATGCAAAGGAGAGCTCAAGGGAGATGAGTGAGAGTGAACAGGAGACAAAGTAGGACTAATTTGAGTGGTAGTAGAACAAGGAGAGGAGACAAGAGGAATATGTGCAGAAACTGGAATGATTGGAGGAATAGGACTAATATTTGTGTCAGTCCAAGAATGATAAGGAAATTTATATTCATTGAATAAAACATCCTTGGAAACATAGACTCTACCTTCTTTACTTAAACAGACATAACCTTTGTGACTTGTGGAGTAGCCAAGAAATAAACACTCTTGAGAGCGAAATTCAAGTTTGTATCTGTTGTAGGGCCTTAAAAAGGGAAAGCAAGCACACCCAAAAGTTTTAAGAAACTGATAGTCTGGTTTTTGCTTAAACAACTTTGTGTAAGGCACATCAAAATGTAAAGATGCAGTGGGTAATCTGTTTATTAAATATACTGCTGAAAGAAAGGCATAATCCCAGAACTTTAGTGGTAAAGAAGCATGGGATAGTAATGTCAAACCAGTTTCAACAATATGACGATGTTTACGTTCAACAACACCATTTTGATGATGAGTGTGTGGACATGCAACTCTATGAGCAATTCCATGAAGTTTAAGATAATCAGTAAAGGATCGGAATTCCCCACCCCAATCGGTTTGTAAGGCCTTAATAGGTAACTGAAATTGATTTGTTACCAATGAATGAAATTGCTTAAACGTAGAGAAAGCATCTGATTTTTGTTTCAGTAAATAAATCCAAGTGTATCTGGTATGGGCATCAACAATAGACAAGTAATAAGTGTATCCCATGGTTGATGTAAAAGGAGCTGGTCCCCAAAGGTCACAATAAAGAAGAGTAAAAGGGGTATCATATTGAGACAGAGAGGGATATGAGGGGAGTCTATGAGCCTTACCAAGACAACAAGAGGAACAAAATTCACTGACAATTTTATTTGAAGCAGGAATGTTACAAGAGTGAAGCACCTTAGTCAATGTTACATGATTAGGGTGCCCCAAACGACAATGCCATAGGAAAAATGCAGAATCAGAAGACATACATGACTGTCTATCACTATTACACGACTGACCAGTGTGACTGTCCATTTTATTGACACTATGAACATGATTACATTGTGAAAAGGCAGCAGACGTTGGAGACA
Organism: Gastrolobium villosum; assembly: GCA_032173675.1. Taxonomy (NCBI): domain Eukaryota; kingdom Viridiplantae; phylum Streptophyta; class Magnoliopsida; order Fabales; family Fabaceae; genus Gastrolobium; species Gastrolobium villosum. The sequence continues at coordinate 94,890 of JAVKPL010006524.1, read as the reverse complement.
ATTGACTGGAAGGAGCAGACGTCAAAGGAAGAGAGATGTCTGAGAATTTGTACAAACCATCATCTCCAAGCACTCCGCGAAGAAGGATGTTATGAGACACCTGTGATTTGACAAAACAAACGTTGGGATGAAACTCAAAATAGACACAATTGTCTTTGGCAAATTGACTGACACTCATAAGGTTTTTCATAATGGAAGGAACTAACAAAAGATTTTTAAGATGCAAACTTGTGTTAGAATCACAAGGTGACAGAAAGCTTGAAGATCCAATTGCTCTAATGTTCAAACTTGCCCATTACCAATGATGACCTGATCAGAACCACTTAGTTGTTGGCTCTGAATCAAGTTCATTGGGTTTGAAGTAACATGATGTGAAGCACCTGAGTCTGGATACCATTCAATAGCTGGAGAAGAAGCAGGAGTTGGAAGCAACCCTGGTTGAACGGTCATCATAGCTTGAGGTGCAGAAATAGCTGGACGAACGTACTGATTTCAGGTCGAATATATTGATAACTTCTCTGTTGAACTTGTGGAGTCTGATTCTGAGCAAAAAATTGACCATTCGAAGAACTCTGTGGAGGTGGAAGTGTGGGTGTGAAGTCTTCATCAAAACGATGCCAGCAAGACCTCACATCGTGACCGTATCTGTAACAGAGCTGACAATAGACATTTTGTCTATTTCCACGGCTTCGACCTCTATTATTTCTTCCAATATATCGTCCTCGACCTCTGTTGAAGTCATTAGAACGAAGATTATTGACGAAAGCATGCTGTTCAGAGACCTTACCAGTGCTCTGTTCTTGATTCGCTAAAACAGGGGCAAACAGAGGAGTTGTTTCAGACGTCTTGTTCTGTTTTTGAGCAACGTTTACAGTGACAGAGTCAATAAGAGACTCACTCTGCTTCAATAGCATTTGTTCATGTGTCATTAACTCTATAGCTAAATCCTCAATAGAGTAAGGATTTTCTCTTCCATGAACAGTCGTCACAAAAGCATTGTACTCGACTGGAAGACCTTCCAGTATGTAATCTGTTCTATCTTCATTTGTGACCGGATTACCTATAGCCTTTAGCGAATCACATAGACTTTTGATTCGAGACAAGTATTCTTTTGCAGATCTATTTCCTTTCCTTATGGTTCTTAATTCCGAACGCAACTGACGAGATCTAGACTTCATTATTCCATGAAAGAGCTTGTGTATTTTGTCCCAAGCTTCATACGCATATTTGACTCCAAGAATCTCATTAACAACAGATTCGGAGATTGTTGATAGAAGCCAAGACAGCAACATCGAATCTTGAGTAATCCATTGTATATACTCAGGATTCTGGATCTCATTCGCACGATCTTCATCAGACAAAAATTGTAGAGGAATCTTTGGATTAACCAGATGACGATGAAGTTGATGTGAGGTGATAATAGGTTCGACTATTTGATTCCAGAACAAATAGTTGTTTTCAGCGAGCTTCACAGTGATCTGATGATTGAAAAGAAGTGGTGAGCGATTCTCCATTTGTGTTGAATCTCTGTTCGATCTAGAAGAGGCTGGAATATTGTTCTCTGTTGAAGTGTTGTTCGAAGCGGAAGACATGGTAGAGCACACCAATGGATCAGGCCCTCAGAAAGAGAGCTCTGATACCATCTTTGAGTTCTTGAGAGAAGTCATGGACGAGAGAGAGAGAGAGGAAGAGAGAAGAGAGAGAGAAGGAAAGGTTTTGTATTATTGAATCAATGAATTACAGGGACCTATCTATCATTATATAGAGAGAAGGTCTAACAAACAAACAAGCAACAAACTAACAGAATACAAAGAATCTACACCCATGTAACAGAAATGTAACAAACTTAAAAGAGGGAAACATCCCATGCAAACAGGTATATTAAAAGAAACTACACCCATATATCTAATACGGTGGTGGTGATGGTAGTGGTGGTGATGGTAGTGGTGGTTGATGACGGTGGTGGCGACAACAGTGGCTGCGATGATGGTGGCGGTGGTGGTGTAGTGGTCGAGAGTGATTGAGAGAGACAAGTGAACCTGTTAATACTGGCAAAAAAAAAATAAACCGGTTTTACCAAACAAGTTTTCTATCCATTTTTTTTTTTTTTGAAAAACTAATGGAAATACAACAACAAACTACATATTACTACCAAATCTTGGGCTAGAATCGCCCAGCCGATCCCTAATCAACAGGGCATTGCACTCAGGCATGGGTTCATGCATAACATGCAAATCCCAATCTAAAAACCATAACCCATGGCTGCAAGTTTATCAGCAACCATATTCCCTTCCCTGTACATATGAGTGACCTTAGTTACCCATTGCCTACTTAGAAGCTCATGAATCCTGGTGACCAGAGGGGCCAAAGGATGCTGCTGCACATCGCAACCCTTGTTGATAAGCATAACAGCCACTTGCGAGTCTCCTTCCACCCAATGCTTTGTAACTCCCCTATCCCAAGCAAGCTCAATGCCATGGAGAAAGCCCCAAAGCTCAGCTCTAATAGATGAGCCTGCACCAAGATTTCGACAAAAACCAGCAATCCAATTACCAGAATTGTCTCTCAGCAGTCCTCTGCAACTGGACTTAGAATTGTTGTCACTACTGGAGCCATCAACATTAACTTTGTACCACCCCACGTAAGGATACTTCTAGCAAATATATTGTTCCTCCTTGGTGTGCTTCTGCATCCCTTCAAAGCCGAGGGTCCCATGCTATGAAGCACCGACACTTCAAAAATCCTGACGTGTATGTCTGACACTCCCCAACACTTCAACACCCGTTATAGAAATTCAAAAAAAGGTTCAAAGATTGCGTTGCGTTGAGTTTTTAGTTCCAACTATTAGATTCGTTGGATTATGATTACCATTTTATTGAGTTTAATATAAATATTTGGGAGATTTTATGGTTCTTTGCAAAATTTATAAATATTATTAGTTTAGATTCATTTTTTTATTAAATTATTGAATATTAAATATAATATACACTACATAAATAAAAAATATTATTTAATATCAAAACGTGTTCTAACGTGTCGAAATCTAACATTTTTTAGAATTAACGTGTCGGAGTGTCGTGTCGTATCGTGTCACGTGTCCCGTGTCAGTTTCGGTGATACATAGGTCTTATGAGCCTCATTGATTTGAGCAACAAAAATATTTGCCCCTCTGAGCACGGATTGCTGGGAAGACACTTTGTTATCATACCCGAGGGTTTAGAGATCTTCCTTGGTGTGCTTTTGCATCCCTTCAAAGCCGAGGGTCCTATGCTATGAAGCACCGACACTTCAAAAATCTTGACGTGTCGTGTCCGACACTCCCCGACACTTCAACACGCGTTATAGAAATTCAAAAAAAGGTTCAAAGATTGCGTTGCGTTGAGTTTTTAGTTCTAACTATTAGATTTGTTGGATTACGATTACCATTTTATTGAGTTTAATATAAATATTTGGGAGATTTTATGTTTCTTTGCAAAAAATTTATGAATATTATAAGTTTAGATTATTTTTTTATTAAATTACTCAATATTAAATATAATATACACTACATAAATAAAAAATATTATTTAATATCAAAACGTGTTCTAACGTGTCGAAATCTAACATTTTTTAGAATTAACGTGTCGGAGTGTCGTGTCGTATCGTGTCACGTGTCCCGTGTCGGTTTCGATGATACATAGGTCCTATGAGCCTCATTGATTTTAACAACAAAAATATTTGCCCCTATGAGCACGGATTGCTGGGAAGACACTTTGTTATCAAAGACCAGTTTGTTGCGCGCCTTCCAAATAGACTAGCAAAGCACTCCAAACAGCTCCCTCCAAACAAATTAAAAAAATTGATTCCGGGAATGTTATTATGCACACCCTTAGTGTTGAAAAGCTAGACTCTTATTTCCAAAAAATATAAAACTTGGACTTTAAATTTTTGGTTTTGAGACGATTAATGCCAAAACTTTTAGGTCCTACTTGGAGCATCTAATAGAAAGGATAGGATATTTCTATCCTATCCTCCTTTTATCCTTTGTTTGGTGGGTCAATAAGATATGATTATCTTATCCTATTGCTTTATCTTATCCTGCCCAACACCTAATAACTTATCCGAAGGGGGAGTTGGGTCTATGTAGTATCGACACGGGACACGAGACACGACACGACACTCTGACACGTTAATTCTAAAAAATGTTAGATTTCCACACGTTAGGTCACGTTTTGATATTAAATAATATTTAATTTATGTAGTGTATATTATATTTAATATTCAATAATTTAACAAAAAAATGAAGCTAAACTTATAAGTTATAATAGCATTAATTTTGCAAAGAAACATAAGATATCCCAAATATTTATATTAAACTCAATAAAATGGTAATCGTAATCCAACGTAAAACACAATACAACGCATCCTTTGAACCTTTTTTTGAGTCTCTATAACGCGTGTTGGAGTGTCGGACACAAAACATTAGGATTTTTGAAGTGTCGGTGCTTCATAGAGTTGGGTTAGGATTGAATATGATATGATAACAAATTTTATTCCATAATTAACCCTCTCATCATTTTCCTTGGAACTGCTGCCACTTGTGAGCCAAAGCTATGGGCCAGCCCCTACCACCGGCGAAGGTTGAAATCGAGGTGGTGACTGCGAAAGAGTGAGGAGGAGAGACGCTGAACAGTTCGCTGTTGTTCTCCTGTCTTGGCTATGTTTTTAGCATCATTGCTTGGGTTTGATTTATGGATATGTTTTTTTCTCTTTTGACTCCAAAATGAAACTGAAGGTATTGACTCTGGATTTTTCATTTAATTTTCTGGAAATTGGGGGATGGTATCTGTTTCTGGGTTATTGATTGATTTCTTATTGCTAAGATTGATTATTTGATGAAAGTACCAAATTTTATGTGATTCTCAGCTTCAATGCCATGGGTTTTGTTTAGTGTTTGAATGGATACCCAACTCTTATTTGTTTCTGTCGATAGGCATCCTCTATTTCCCCTACATTTCTGTCTCTCTGAATATATTTGACTGATCATTCACTTGTTGAAAAATTAATTAAAATGTTACATTATTTTGACAAAAATTTCTAGCACTTATAGGTGGTCTGTAATAGCAGGACATTCACCATGATGAACATATAATGAGATAAAGAACTATTGGAAGTCTCATTTGAAGAGAAAGATTTATTGTTTCATGAGATCTTTAAATGAGTCTTTGTCATCCAATGACATGGCTGCTGTAAACTTAGTAGCTACATCCAATAGAATGAAGATGTTGAAAGCTTGGGACCTTATCAGTGGCGAGATGATGAAATTATGAAACAAAGTCACATGTTTGATAGTGGGGTCGGAATGTCACCCTTAAGGAAAAGCCTAATGAAAATTATTGTGGCAGATGCTTATGGAAATAGTTGGAGCAAGTCCAGAGAGCAAGAGTAGAGTTTGGAACTCATAAAATGCAGAGAATAGAAAATGGTACATTAGTTGTTCGTAAGGGAAATCTGCAATTGTTTAAAATTATAATTTAAAAAAGTAAAAAATTAATTTTCAATAAATTATATGATATTTTGTTAATAAAGGTATTTTAGTTTATTTATATCATATTCTGATGATATTTAATTCACCTCAAACATATGATAGGATGACATAATTTTATCAAATTGTTAATCTAATGTACATCAAACGCGGGATATGAATAATATGATATAAGCTTATCAGCCTCATATTCTTTTTTATCTATATTCAACTCTTTTATTCTATCCCTTGTTATTTAATTTACGGGGTATATGAAATAGGGACATATGGATTGAATGTTCTGCCCCATGTAAATGACAGTGGAGATGTATTTGGGTTATAGTTCCCTAATTGAATATTAATTTTATTTTAAAGTTTTGAAATAAAATTATGTGTATTTAATTCAATAAATTGTGCGCCACTAAATTTTTTTAGTATTATCATAATGCAACAAAAATTATCATGTGATAATTTAAAGGAAAATATTTATATATTTACAGAATAAGAAATGTTTTTTTTTTTCAACGAAAATGTCGTTTTAGTATTGAAATCTTAAAAAATTATAAATATAAAGACTATTATAATAATTATAACCTGGAAATAAATTAAAATTATAAAAATACCATGATTTTTGTCTCAAAATGAAAATATACGTATTGGGTTTAATGCAAACATTTAATATTATAATAATGTCTTTCTTTTTTTTTTATTTGTTTTCACTTTTTCTAGGAAATAAATAAGTAATATTTAAACTCTTTATTGCTGAATCATAATTTAAATAAGAAAATATTTATTTATTTACAGACATTTAATAAAAAAAAAATTTACTAAATTTATTGTGTAAAATATAATAGGAAACATTTAATATTATAATAATGTCTTTCTTATTTTTTTTAATTTGTTTTCACTTTTTCTAGGAAATAAATAAGTAATATTTAAACCATCTTTATTGCTGAATCTTTTTATTTTAAACATTAAATTATGTTCTCAAACAACATTTAATATTAATGATATATTAGATAATTTACTATTTAATTTATTGTGTAATTAATTTTTTTTGTCCTGTTTACCTTTATTAATTATTCAACTCCCTAAATTGTTTAGATCAAGTTATTTTTTGTTTAATATTTAAATAATTAAAAATTAACAGTTAAGGATTTTTTATTAAAGTAAAACAAAGAAATCAATTGCATTAAATTATATTCCAACAATGTCAGTTATTATCAATAAGTTTTTAGGCTCAAATATTTATAATGATATGGATAATCCTAGACAGTAACATGATAATAACTTTTAATACTGAAATTAAAATTCTAATTTTTTTAATATTTTAAAAATTAATTATTTCAATAGTTTATTAATGTAATAAAATGGTCAAAATATTCACTACAATTTTCATGTTACTGTCTAGGATTATTGTCCATATTTAACCTTATTTTATAGCCTTTTTAGGAAGAGAATTTTCTCTCGTGGTGCTTATAATGACTAAAATGGAAATATATTATCTTCAAATCTTTGCACTTTAAGGAATGAACTCGATTTATTAGGCACAATATGAACATCTTTCATATATGATTTTTAATATGGATTTTCTTAAATGTTATTCTTTTGACTATGATTGCATTACCTTTTCAAGTAAAGGGTGAATATTTTTTTAGAATTTTCTTAAACATATTCCTTTGCCTTCATATAAAGTGTTTGGCATGAAAATAAAGAGGATGGGAATTCTGTAGGAAATAAAGATTACATTATCTTTTAGGAAAAATATTTGTCCTTTTAAATAATACAACTTATGTAATTTTATCACTGTTGTAAAACCTGGCCCGACCCGGGCAGGTTGACCCGAAACCTGGTGACCCGGTGAGTGGACAGGTCCGGGTCAAGCATTGGACCGGCCATGCATCGACCCAGTCAAAACCCGGACAAATCCGGTGACCCGATTGGGTCATGCATTTAAAAGAAAAAAAACCAAAAAACCAAAATTGTTTTATCTTATTAGAAAAAAAATGTAGAAGTCATTGTAAATTTTTTTTATAATTTTATTTGCTAGTATACTCTTCTACAATAACCTCATATTTCCATTTCTAATATCGAAGAAATTTGCGGAATAATAAATTAAGAGAATGTGACATATGTTATTTTAATGTAGTTGAATTTAAAAAATATGAGTTCAATGTCATTGAGAGGTATATTTATGGGGATTTTGAGTTGTAATTTAAATTGACATAGTAATAGCGTGCATTTTTATTTATTTATGCTTCATGTTTTTTGATCTTATTTAGTGAATCTTATTTAATTCATTTTAGATATGAAAAATATAATTGAATTTATATGTTCATATCTATATATATTTTAATATATCTATATATATGCGGGTCAACCGATCCGACCAGTGATCCAGTACCCTGACCGGGTCGATGCCCGGGGCGGGTTTAATAACACGCATTTTACTCCTATATAGAGATGAGATTCACACTTTTATAAAATACCATTTAAAAAAACTTTAAAAATGTATTTGAACATGCAAAAAATAATTTGTTTGAGAGTATTTTTATAGCTTCTCTTTTCCTTATAAGTAGAAGATAAGCCAAATAAATTTTTACAAAAGCTCTTAAAATAAAAAGATATTTTTTTATGAGGAAGGTTATCGTTACAATTTTTTTTTTACAACCTCTTTCAACCATATCTTATCACCGTTGATTTTCGCCAATCAACGGTTATCATTTATTATGAATTAATAATTAATTAACGTGTTTAATTTGAGAAAATGATAACCATTGATTGGCGAAAATCAACAGTGATAAGATATGGTTGTAAAAAAAATGTTGTAACTATAACCTTCTTTTTTTTTCTTTATTATGAAAAAAAGCTAAAAACAAAAACTTCTAGAAGAAGTTTTTTTTCTCTCTTGAAGTTGTGTCAGTTTTTTTTTAAATGAACAACTTTTAATTTAAAATTATTATATAATTATCTAACAGCTTTATTTTTAAATATTTTTGTTTAACTTTAACTTAAAATTAATTTTTACATTAAAGAAAAGAGGTTATGAACTTGCTCTAAATCAATTTATTCAATTATTTTGAAACTTGATCAGTCTCATATATGTTAACATTTATTATGTAAGGTAAGACCCTAGAACATATTTATGTTAGCACTTATGAATATTTGGGGCACAGAAAACATCACCCCTGAATTTTTTCTTCTTCTCAAAACAGAGGAGAAATTTGTGGCATAGTAAAACTTTGTAAGGAAATCGATTATACCCTCAAGTACATGTAACCAGAACTCAATGAAATAGTTTATGGGGGAAAAAGAGAGAGAGAGTTTTTCTATATAAAACAAGGGTTTCATTTTGTTTTAACATGACACAATAAAATTTCCTACACATACAACATTTTGTGGAGTTCACAATTTTCTAAACAAATAAATAAATAAAAATTAACGCACGCAAAACAAATCTCTATAACATTATACAATCATTTTTCGTAAAACATAACTCTTATAAAACACATACAACAAAAAGAAATGTAAAGATAACATTACAGAAAAGTTACTATCGCTACCTGGAGACACAATAAATTGTGGGGCCATAAGTTTTTGTTTTTTGTTTTTTCATCTCATTTTCTCTCTCTTCTTTACTTGTCTATAGGAAAGTTACTATTGCTACCACCAACATGATACAAAGATAACCCGAAAACAAAATATTGATGTTAAATATTAAAAAATACAAACTGAATATCACGAAAGGTACCTTTTTAATATATTATTAATTTTTACATTGTAAAATTATTTTTAGACCTTGACAAAACTTATATATGTTAAGATTTATTACATATGATAATAAACTAAAACAATATTTATTTAAAAAATTATTAATATTGAACTGTTTTATAGTTAATTTGGGATTTTTGTGTATTATATAAGTATTTTTTCAATAAAAAAAGGGTTCGCAGTTACTGCCGATAGTTATCTGCAGTAAACCCAATATGACATCATTTTGAGCGGAAATCATTGTGCTTTTATAATTTTAATTTATTTCAGGATTATAATAATTTTTATATTTATAAATTTTTAATATTTAAATACTAAAATGACGTCATTTTGGGAATAAATATAATAACTGCATTAAATGCAGAAACATTTTTTCCTACAAAAAAATTATATAATTTTTTTGAATTTGACTGAAACAAATTATTTATAAAAGAATTAATAGAATCCAAATTCAATTTGGATCAAACCAATGGGCTTATTGAGTCCAAACCCCCAGCCCAAATTTTGTAGTTTCACTCAATGAGTGGCAAAATAGTAATTAACTGTTCCCGCCATTGAGACTATGCGAGCGTCATTGGCTTTCATAAAAGTCGCATCAGTTCATAATATTCTGTAATGTTTTCAGTTCTAAGTTATCTCAATCACAGAACTCCTTGTTCTGTGAGTGTTCTTCTGAGTTAATGAATCGTAGCTTGAAGAGAATATTCTAGAAGGAAGGAAGGAAACAGTTAGGAATGGGGGAATCTAGTTCTAGGGTTCACCGTACGATTCAGCAGCCAAATGCAGGCATCATCAAGAAACTTCGATTGGAGAATTTCATGTGCCATTCCAGCCACGAGACTGTGTTCGGAAACCACGTCAATTTCATCACTGGTCAAAATGGAAGTAAGTCACTCTTCACACTCTATTTTTTAATATAATTTTTTTAATCGCTTATTGCTTGAGGGAATTATAATTTGTTATATTTGTTGCTCGTGCTAATTTTAAAATGAATTGTGTTTTGTGAAGTTTATGCGCTCAGTAATGTATATGTGAAAAAAGAAATTCCCTATTATTTTTTTTGGTTCGTTGGAATAAGTGCTTTACAATGTATTTTTGTTCGTTTTGGTGCTAGTTATCAACTTTTTCGTTTCATTCAGGACTTGTTGTTTAGGAAATTTGTGTCATGGATAAGGGAAAAATAATTTGTGTAATGAATCCTTCTTGTTTGATTGGCTCTGGTATTTACAGGTGGTAAGAGTGCAATCCTAACAGCTTTGTGTGTTGCATTTGGTTGTCGAGCCAAAGGGACTCAAAGGGCTTCCACTATGAAGGATTTCATTAAAACTGGTGCCAGGTAAATCTGCCACTCGGGGTTTCATTACCCATCATAGGGGATTCAAATGAATAATAAGCTAGAGAATGGGTAGATTCACAGCCATTTAAATGGAAAGGATCTAGAAAAATCAAGGGTGTGTACTTTTTTTTTTTTAAAAATTCTTTTGAATATAAACTTCGAAAACTGATTTTGAGAGCAGAAGAACAATAAAACTTGTTTGAATATGGTTAGATTAAAGTTATAAAGAAGTTGTATTTATTTGCAAAAACACTATTAATTAAGTTTTATAAGTTTTTAAAGAAGTTGTAATGAAGAAGTTAGATTTGTGGAGTAGAGAGAATATAATGAACCACTAAATAAGTATGAAAAAACAGTAGTTTCACTTAAAACGACACAAACTTGATTTAAAATTAAAAAGAAAATAATTTTATTTACAAAAATGCCATTAATGAATTCTCATAATTACACAATGGTCACCACAAACACAAGAAAACTAAAAAACAATTATTGTTTTGGGAGTCATTTTTTCAAGCCCCAAGTTTGCAGGCCCTCATATCCAAACTAGAAGATAAGTGAAGGAAATAGATCCTCTCATTTTATATTTAACATGATCAAATCATGTGAGAGGAATGAACAAATCAACGTGATGATTTTGTAACTTCCCACTCCAATATTTTTTCTCTCTCTTTGCTTATCACAATTGATTTACCCTTGTATGGTTAGGATTCTCTCATATGACATGATCATGTTAAATAACACATAAGAGTATCCAACTTTGGAAAACGGGTTTGAGTCTACTGATAATCAACATTTTTGTATTTATTGTTGATTTGTAACTTAAGATTATAATTTTTTGAAAGTGATTATATTATGGGCGAATTAGGATATCTTGTTTTCTTCTTATGTTTTTACCCAAGACTATTTATTACTTTCTTATTTTATTAAAAGAATGAACCTAAACACTTGATTCAAATTTCCGTCAGAATTGTTATTTGTTAACAAAAATGGCCAACATAATTTTTTTACACAGTTCTTTATTCTATTGTCTCTCTGTAGCAATGCTGTCATTCATGTTGAAATTCAAAATGAAGGAGAGGATGCTTTTAAGCCTGAAATATATGGTGATGTTATCGTTGTAGAACGTAGGATATCTGAATCCACAAGCTCTACTATATTAAAAGACCAGCAAGGTGCGTTTTCTTATGTTTTGAATTGTTTTCAGTACTAAGTTGTTTGTCACCATAGGCTTATGTTGACAACAGATTATTTTTCTTGAGATATTGATACAGAAGGAAAATCAAGAGTTTTAGCATTTAAAGTGCAATAAAGAGAATTTTTAGTTGTCAATAACTCTTGGGAGCATAATCTTGGAAGTTGGGTTTAATTATTGTTATTTCTATTTCCTAAGCAACATAACTCTTGGGAGCATGACTCTTGGGAGTTGGGTTTAGTTAGTGTTATTTCTATTCCTAAGCAACACAACTCTTAGGAGTTATTTGTCTCTTTGTATTCTCATGCTTTTAGTTATTCTATAAATATAGGATATTTTGTAATGCAAAAAGCATATTTGATGAATGAAAAAGTGTGTTGCAAGTTAAACTTGTCTTGAATCTTGTTATCTTTATCTAACCTTGGGTTAGTGGTGAGGCAAGTGGGTTCTTTATCAGTTGGGAGGGTGGCTTAGCCTTTAATCTCAATTGTGGTGGACTCTTATCTATCCCGTTTACTTTTACAAAGTGTCTTTTCCCTTTTCTCATACCCATCACGTATCAACTTGGTATCAAGAGCACCGGTTCACATGGAAGAAGAAGGTCCAAGGTACAGAACCCGTGAGCAAAATCAGAATATGAGGCGTGACCAACAACTTGCAAATCCTGAAAATCAGATTGAAGAAATGCGCCAAGCTCTTGCTGATCTTGTCCAACGAAATCATCGTGGACGTAGGCGACATTCCAAAAGCACTCATAGCCCCTCCATTCATGATTCTTCTGCTAGTGACTCAAGTGTTTCTTCAAATGAGTCAACACCTCATGATAGAAGAAGGAGAAAATTCCAAGATGACTTTAGAGATGTGAAGATTGAACCGCCAGAATTTGATGGCAGCTTGAATCCCGATATTTATTTGGAATGGGTTCGTTCTATTGAACGAATTTTTGAAGCTAAGGACTTTGATGATGAGAAGTGCTTCAAGATTGCAAGCATCAAACTCAAAAAGTATGCATCAATATGGTTTGAGAACTTGAAGATGGAGAGGAACCGAGAAGGCAAGAGAAGGCTCAAATCTTGGGCTAAACTGAAAAGGCTGATGGATAAAAAATTTCTTCTTGCCAGTTACAAACAAGACTTGTATCTCAAAATTGCTTCTCTCAAACAAGAAGATCTGAGCGTTGAAAAGTATATTAGGGAGTATGAGCAACTCCTTATGACTAGTGGCCTTCATGAAGTTCATGAACAAAAAGTTGCTCGTTTTATTGGCGGGTTAAATACCGATATTGCTGAGAAGGTGGAACTACAACCATTTTGGACTTTTGAAGATGTGTGCAAGTTAGCCATTAAAGTGGAGAAACATTCAAAATCAAAGAAGGTCGAGGAAGCTCCGAAAGAATTTAAAAAGAAGTTAGATGAAAAGAAATGTTTTAGATGCCAAGGCTATGGCCATTTTGAAGCCGATTGTCCTAATAGGCGGGTTATGACACTTAAAGAAATTGAAGAAATTGAGCATGAATATGAACAAGGTCCAGTTTGGGATGCTGAACATGATGAAATCCCGGATGAAGAAATTATCTTAGAAGCAGATCAAGGGGAGCATCTGCTTATGTTACAAAGAGTCCTCCATGCTACAGAAGAACCTAAAGAGAAAAGCCAAAGAGAAAGTATGAGTCCTTGTTCTGTTCCAGCTTTACACGTTCCTAAAAAGGATGGTACTATGCGTATGTGTGTTAATAGTAAGGCCATAAACAACATCACCATCAAGTATAGGTATCCAATCCCTTGCCTTGATGATATGCTTGATGAATTATATGGTTCTAATGTTTTCTCTAAGATTGATTTTCGCGGTGGATATCACCAAATTAGAATGAAGGAAGGAGATGAGCGGAAGACTGAATTTAAGACTAAAGGAGGGTTATATGAATGGAGAGTCATGCCCTTTGGGCTTTCTAATACTCCAAGCACCTTTATGAGACTTGTGAGTGAAATTCTTCATCCTTTCATTGAGAATTTTGTTGTGGTGTGTTTTGATGATATCTTTGTCTATTCCAAGAGTAACGAAGACCATGAGGATTTGAGGACAAATCCCAATCAGGAAGGGGAGGATGATACAGAAGGAAAATCAAGAGTTTTAGCATTTAAAGTGCAATAAAGAGAATTTTTAGTTGTCAATAACTCTTGGGAGCATAATCTTGGAAGTTGGGTTTAATTATTGTTATTTCTATTTCCTAAGCAACATAACTCTTGGGAGCATGACTCTTGGGAGTTGGGTTTAGTTAGTGTTATTTCTATTTCCTAAGCAACACAACTCTTAGGAGTTATTTGTCTCTTTGTATTCTCATGCTTTTAGTTATTCTATAAATATAGGATATTTTGTAATGCAAAAAGCATATTTGATGAATGAAAAAGTGTGTTGCAAGTTAAACTTGTCTTGAATCTTGTTATCTTTATCTAACCTTGGGTTAGTGGTGAGGCAAGTGGGTTCTTTATCAGTTGGGAGGGTGGCTTAGCCTTTAATCTCAATTGTGGTGGACTCTTATCTATCCCGTTTACTTTTACAAAGTGTCTTTTCCCTTTTCTCATACCCATCACGTATCAGATATGCTTGATTGGTTGACCTATTGGAAGGAAGTCAATGTTAATCTTTTAGATTTTAGCACTTTTCTTTCTTATGATTTTGGTGGTTCATCTCATGACACAAAGTTATAGATGTAAACAAAACGACTTAAACTGCAGAACTTTGCTTTATGGTGAATGCTCAATTGAGTTGGTTTTAAAGTGGTTTCAAAGATATATTTAACAGACTCTTGTAATTGCAGTTTAACTTTGATAGGTTGATTTCCTCGCAGTCACAAATTCCATCTTAAGTTAATTATTTCATTTTGCTGTCATTTGAATTAAAGAATTTCAAATGATTTAACTTCTCCCTAAGCCATTTTTTTTATTTGAATCTTTTTTTCCTCTCTTTGATTTTTTTTTTATCAAACTTTCTATTTTTCTTTGTTGATCATGAATTTGTACTTTTTTGGGCTTATGACTATTTCAAGAAGACTATATTGATATATTCAACATACTTTTGGTATTTTGTTAATTAAATGTTACAGTAATTTAGCAGCCCTTTGAAGTAGACTTTCTGCAAATTGTCAAGGATGTTTTATTCACCATTATGTTCTATATCCGGGTTTGTTGACAGGAAAGAAAGTCGGCAGTCGGAAAGCAGATCTCCAAGAAATTGTCGAACATTTTAATGTAGGCATTCTCTCCAACAACATGGTTTTTAAAATATACTATCTTGTATTACTAGGTGACATCTTCTGAACTTGTCGCTTTGTTTTGCTGCATTGTAACTTCTAAAATAATTTTTTTTGTAAGCATTAATGCTCGCATATTCAGCTGCTAAGTTTTCTCTCGGAAGGTGGATGGCTGGAAGAACTAATGTACTTGTGACTAGGTCATGATTAATGATCTATTTTATTAACAAGTTGCCTTAATTGAATTTATTGAGAGAAGGTCTGTGTTGTGTATGTATGATTAAAAGGTTTCGTATCACTTTGTTCACCTAACAACCAAAAAGTCTTTAGCAATGCCTTTTATTTCCTTTTTCATTGGTTTTATATTCTTGCTACTTTAAAGTTTTCTTTAATCTTCTCATTTTGCAGATTGATGTGGAGAATCCATGTGTAATTATGAGTCAAGACAAAAGCAGAGAATTTTTGCATTCTGGGAATAACAAAGATAAATTTAAGGTTATCTCTTCATGTCAATGTTATTCTTTTGATGAAGCTTATTCAGAAGCTATGCTGACTATTTATTAAAAAGTTTTTTTACAAGGCCACACTTCTTCAGCAAGTCAGTGATCTTCTGGAAAGCATTTGCAATGAAATAATGATTGCATATGGAATAGTTGAAGAATTAGAGGCTGCAATAAGGCCTATAGAAAAGGAGCTTAATGAGCTGCAAGTTAAAATCAAAGCTATGGAACATGTTGAACAAATATCCATACAGGTTCAGCAGTTAAAAAAGAAACTTGCATGGTCATGGGTTTATGATGTGGACAAGCAACTTGTACAAGAAAATGTAAAGATTGAAAAGCTGAAGAACCGGATACCTACCTGCCAAGCTAAGATTGAACAACAACTGGTATGTAAGCCTATGTGCTTGTCTCTTAGTGAAGATTTTCATTGGTCAATACAGTGTGAAATGGTCTTTGTGGTTTGAAAATTTCACATTCCATAATGTACTCTTGGCATATGAAGCAAGGACTTGTGTATGGTAGACAATGAAAGCTAGGAATTTCATTGGGTGGCTGTTTATTGTGCCTATTTTGGCAAGAATTGCTAGTGCCTGCTAAATCATAAAATTAACTCCATATGGGTTTACAATGGCAAGTCTTATTGCTAACGCATTTCATGGGGGATAAATTTGAAAGTTTGTTTTGGCCTTGCTAAATTTATGATCGGTCATAGAATTGTGTTGGCATCAAGCCCTAACTAGGAAAATATCCGTTAGAAAAAATAAGGATGGGCATAAAGAGCGAAGTGGGCAAGCCTCTGTTAGTTAGGCCTTGTTAGTCAAAATTGTTAGAGTAGTTACTTAGCCCTTTGAGTGCATGATGAGGAGATTTAACTTGAGGAGGGGTGTTAGAATATCCAAAGGATATTGATACGACCTCACCTTGCAAGCAAGAAATAAGTGGGCTGGAGAATCATGCTGAGTCAGCAAGTTTGTTAACAAAGAATATTCTAGAGAAAGCTAAACAGAAAACAGTTAGGGACTTGGACATTGGCTGGAAATTCACAGTATAAATAGGAGTAGGAAGGGAAAGTTTTGGGATCTGGAATCTTGGGAAATATTGGGATCCTTTTGGATATTGGGAGAGACCCCTGAGCCTCTCGAATTGCTCAGGAATAGCTTTGTAATTGTTTAGTTTCTACATTTCTTCTTCTTCTTCCATTTCAGATTGTAATTTCCTTTTCATATAATACAGAAAATCCAGAAAGTGTTCTTTCTGGGCCAAAATCGCTGTTCTTCTTTTCTGTTATTGTTTTTCTCTGATCTGGTTCCTATCAATTGGTATCAGAGCCTTCCACTATGGCTCCCGGTTGCAATCGAGCGGCGCGGGTGGTGACGCCGGCATTGCAGTGTTCGCCCAGGGCTAGTAAAAGACTAGCGCAAAGCCAGCCCGCGTGGACGCCGGGGCTGCGGAGCGTGGTGGAATGTTACGATCCCATTTGCAAGGTATGGGACTTGGAGTCCCACATTGGTTGTATGGGCAACTAATGTGGGGTTTATAAGGCCTTGGGCACTCCCACCCTTTGAGCTAGCTTTTGGGGTGGTGCACCTCAAGGTTCTTATCAAATGGTATCTGAGCTATCCGATCCGGGTAGCTTTGAAGGATACCGTTCATTTAAAAAAAAAAGATAAAAAAAAATGGAGAATCAATTTCATAGAGGGAAGATCCCTGTATTTTCTGGTGAAGAAGATATATATGAATGGTTAAATTGGATAGAGTGGTATTTTCGCAAGAATGGTAGATCGGAAGTTGAGTGGCTATCACAAGTGAGAAAAGCCTTGCGGGAAGAAGCTTTGGATTGGTATTTTTGGTGGAAGCTTCAGAATAAGGAATTTACATGGTCACGATTCCGAGCGGATATAGCCCAACAATTTCTACCGTTTGTTGAGATGAAGAATTGCCTCAGAAATCGAAGAGAAGTCCCAAAGTTCTTTGGAGAAGGTGATGAAGCTTGGGGATGGCTAATCTACCTGGAAAAATATTTCAAAGAAGAAAGAATTCATGAAGATGAGAGGCGGACAGAGGCTGTGAAAGGGCTTAGAGGATCTGCACTAAGATGGTATAACTGTTGGAGTTGGTTTAATCCTAAGGTAAGCTGGAGGAAATTTGAGAGAGCTTTCATAGAAAAATATCTACCTCAGATTTGTTTGGTAGATGATGAACCAGAACCAGAAAATAAGACGTTGAAGGAGAAGAGGATCGAAAGTAATGAAAAGATGAAAGAGGAGGTTCAAGGACTGCTCAAATATGCAGATCCAGAATCTGCGAAATTAGAGAAGGTGCAAAAAAATGAACAGGTTCAGAAAATGGAGGTTGAATCAAAACTTCCACAACCAGAAACAGAGTTGCCAAAAGAAATTGTGTTGGAGGAGTCAAAAACCATAAGAGAAAAGAAAGCAGAAACAGTTGGGAAGCACCACGTGATCTGCAAAGAGGTGGACCCACTAGATGTTCGAAAGGAGGAAGAAAGAAATACAAAAAAAGAAGAAGTTGAGGAAGCTAGAGATGCAGGGAATGTGTTGGAAAAGGGGATACATGATCAGTTTAAGAAACAACCATTGAAAGAAGTAGAGCACCCTCCACCATTACCAAAACCACCAAATGGGCGCTATCCAGAGAAGAAGCAACAGGGACGTTTGTCTAATGGTGATGAAAGTGGTCATCTATGCATGCATCATGAAAAAGAAGAAATGGTTCAGATGAGGGAGGCAGATCTGGTTGTTGAAGCAGCTGACATGAAACACGGCTGCAAGAAGAAAAGTGCAAGGTCAGTGTTGAAATTACCAATGTTGGGTCAATTTTTTAACCTAGTGGGCCAGGCCCAAGTTAATAAGGAAAAAAAAATGGGAGTTAAAAATAAAAGAAAAAGTGGGCTGCTTATTTGATTTAAGAAGTTGGGACCCAATTAATATTAAATGGATTCGGGCCCAACCCAAGGATGTTGATCCTTTAACTTCTATTGGGTATGATTGGGCATTTAAGCCCATAAATTTGACTACATTCATGAGACATAGAACACATGTCACAAATCTGTTCCGATTTCCTTCCCTCGTCTCCGTCTTGTGTTGCTACGAAGCTATGCTCCACCATGTTCTGTTCGACCTCCTCACCCAAGGGTTGGGTTTGGGTTCATGTTCAGCTACCCTTATGTGGCCTTGGAATTCTCACAGCTTGCTTGACTATAAGCAATTAGCTTCCATGGAGTTTTACACTGCTGACTCGAGTTCATGTTGGGAGCAAATTCTGCCTAAACAAACTGGGAGTATGCAAGCAAAGTGGAGATGCAGATCGGGCATTGGGCATTCAACAAAATATAATTCTCCAAGGAAGACTAACCAGTTGCTAGAAGAATTGCAAAAAAAAGGGAAAATGCTACAGGAATGGAGGTACTTTTTATATCATACACTGCAGAGCAAGCATATTCAACTTGAGTCTTCCTTTCAGCAGTGGATTTTTCTTCATCAAATCTATACCCAGATTCTTAAATTTCCAAACAAAATATTGCATCAGTATTATGGTATTCTAAAAAGGTTGTTATCCTTTTGTGAAGAGGGTATAGTAAGTCTGGACAGATCTCAAGAAGAATTGCAATCTAGATCCTGTTTTAAAGATGAAGTTTTGATGATTATGTATTGCAAGGATGATTATGTATGGGATCCCGGCGGTAGGTTTTGAGGACTTCACTTCACCTTGAGGACAAGGTGAAAGTTTTGGGGGGGAGTATTGATACGACCTCACCTTGCAAGCAAGAAATAAGTGGGCTGGAGAATCATGCTGAGTCAGCAAGTTTGTTAACAAAGAATATTCTAGAGAAAGCTAAACAGAAAACAGTTAGGGACTTGGACATTGGCTGGAAATTCACAGTATAAATAGGAGTAGGAAGGGAAAGTTTTGGGATCTGGAATCTTGGGAAATATTGGGATCCTTTTGGATATTGGGAGAGACCCCTGAGCCTCTCGAATTGCTCAGGAATAGCTTTGTAATTGTTTAGTTTCTACAGTTCTTCTTCTTCTTCCATTTCAGATTGTAATTTCCTTTTCATATAATACAGAAAATCCAGAAAGTGTTCTTTCTGGGCCAAAATCGCTGTTCTTCTTTTCTGTTATTGTTTTTCTCTGATCTGGTTCCTATCAGATATCGTATAATATTAAGATTTTATCTTAATATAATTTAGTATCCTAGAGGATCTCTTAGGATTAGTTTCCCTATTTCTTTATATTTCATAATATGTTAAAGCATAGTCTATGGGTCTCCTTGTACTGACTTAGTCCATTACCAACTAATGTGGGTGTGGGACTCCATCACAATTGAATCTCCAGTAATCTCCCTCTCAAGTGTGAAACCAGACATTAGTAGTATCCTCCCCCTTAGTGGAAGCCTCACTGGGTACCCAAGTACTTAACCTACCTTGTGGACCTTGTGGAGCTTAACCTAGCTTTGATACTGGTGTTACGTGGCTTGGGGGAGCCCATGGTAGGAGAGAATTTTCACTAATGGACTAATCGACAATCCACCACAAGAAGTGGGATTGACACTATGTCTTAATCTAAAATCTTATGGCATTGAGTTTACTAGTCCTTCCACTTATATGGTCCTCATTTAATCCATTCCTTCCCAATGTGGGACTTCCCACTTCCATTTGAATTTCCATTATTCTCCCTCTCAAGTGTGAGCATCAAGTCCAAGAGCTACTCCCCCTCGAGCAGAAGTTTCTTCAAGTATTTATAGGGTTACCAACCTAGAATCCACACTTGGCTTTGCAACATGGGTTTGGGTCGTTTTAACCCATACTTTATTATAATTTTTAAAGTAGCACCGGGGGTTGTGAGAAACTGATAAGATTCAGCCCAAGACTTACAAAAGAGACAAGAACAGAAGGGTTTGGGCCCAAGTAGAGCAGCACAATATGGATACCAATATGGAAGCCACGTCAGCAGTACAGATTACTAGAATGCCCCTTAACAGAATGGATGAAACGTGAAGGGAGTGGAAGTTAGTTATAAGGAGCATGGTTGGCAAGGGGAGTGGCATCTGGGAAATTAGAGAATCTTGGCACCTGTCTTGGGTGAATGGGAGAGACTAGGACCTCTACAATTGTTCTAGGAATAGCATGAGTAGTTAATTGTATTGCCATTTCTGTTAGTGTAATTTTCTTCTTCTTCTAGGAGTAAAGTTGAATTAATCTTGAGTAGTTTTCTTCTTGTAATTGTCTTGGAAAAATATATGAAAAATCTGAGTTATTCAGGCCAAAAACCTCTATTCTCTGAATCTCATTTACTGTTAATAGTTTTTTACTTGTATTAGAAAAGAAAACTCTATCAGAAACTTCTTGTTTTTACTCCAAGTATGGTCAATTTTAGTGGACTAATTATTTGCTTTTATACTGCAGTACCTTTAATATTGGCACAAGGTTTGTGGATGGAAGCGCTCCATATCCAATATTCCTTGCTTAATGATTTCAATTTCAACCAATATGTTACATTATTCTGTTACTAAATTATAGTATTGTAGAGCTTTCCGCATATGTTTTGATTGCATGTCTTTAGCTTGGAAGATGTTGTCTTTGTTCAATTTTGCAGAGGCTTGCCCTATGATATGGAAATTTGTTGTCATGATCTTTTGTTTCTATTTTCACTCTTTCTTGTGTGTATATTTTATTACCTAGAGTTATATTGGATTCTAATTTCTTTTGTAGCATCGGGTTGAAAAATTGAGGGAAAGCTGCTCCCAAAAGAAAGTTGAAATTGCAAGTATGTTGGAAACAACATCCCAAGTAAAGCAAGTGAAGGAAAATTTAAGCCAGTCCGTGACCATGGTATGTTAGTGGGATGTCTTACTCCTACTCCCACTTTTTCCGACTGCTTTTGAACAATGTGTAGATGAAAAATTTCATCCTGCAACAGGGCAAATTTTTTCGGTTCTTTGCACTACCATTTCTGGTTTATGCTTTTACCCCCTTTACTTCAGCCTTATGCTCGTCATTTTAATTGAACTACTGGGTCAGGGTTACTTTCCTTTTTACTATGGCTATTTTATGTTGTAATCATTATCATGCTCTTGATTTTCATTACTCATAATTGTTGTTTTGTCTGTTGGTAATGTATTGTCCACCATGAAGGCAACGAAAGAAGCATTCAAACTTGAGCGAGAATGCAAAGGTAAAATTAGCAACATACAGAAGATGGTACTTCAACTTAAAAAGCTTGAACAACAAGTGCAGGATATTCATGAGCAGTATACCAAATATACTCAGGTTCTCCAAGTCCCTGGATATTGATAATATTTTTAGTTAATGGTTTTCTTATTCCTTACTCTGTCTCTGCTACTACGTTAATTTTTTTTTTTTTTCTTTGGGTGCTTTTGCTTAGTTTTTCAATTTTATTTTCTCCACTGCTCAAGATGTGTGATTCGTTTGGATAAACTATTTGATATTTTTGCGTGCATTGAGTTCATCCTGGTTTGCTGGATCAGTTTCTGCAGATTTATTTTCTGGGATTTGGTAAGTAGGAAAAAAAAATCTTGTGGCGATGTGTGGTTTATGGGATTTTGTGGCTTTTTTGGCTGGAAAGGAATGCCTGCATCTTCAACGTTGTTTCCTCACATCTGAATTTGTAATGGGATAGAATCATCTTCATGGTTTCTCTTTGGTGTTCAGCACATGGTCTGTTTAAGTGAATCGGTATTTTCAATATGCCAAGAGATTGGATTGCTCTCCACACTGACTGATTTTTTTTTGGAGTTCCTTTTCTTTGTCTCTGTTTTCCCCCCTCCCTTTTTGTTTTGTCTATGTTGAGTGTTTCTTATCCTCCAACTTTTTGTACTCCTTTCTCTAGTAAAATTTCCTCTTTTTAAAAAAGAATGATATTCAAAATGTGATATGCCATTTTAGATTTAGGGTTTCAATACAGGGTGTGAATTCTGGCTTAACAAATAGAGTTCAGAAGTAGGAGGATCTCTGTAATAAACCTAAAGCAAGTTTGATACGTTGGAATGATGATTCCATTCCTGCCTCTATTTTGCAAGAAGATTCCTTAGTTTGGTTTGTAAAAAGACATGGAATGACAATTTCATTCCAAATATTGGTTAGGAGAGGTTTAGGCATACCTTCCTAGAGAGGTGGGAATGGCCGTTTATTGCAGGCCAGAGTGATTTGATGCTTGTTTTTTATTACTTATATATCATCATCAGTTATTGTTAAGAATTGCAGCACATGTTTTCCATTTCCTTTAATTGCTCCGATTATTACTCTCTCTAATAAATTCCTTGATTGCTTCCTGTAATTACTCTGATCCTGCAACTTCTATCGTGTTTGTTTGGGCTTTTTTGTGTCCCTAAGAAGTTGCTTACTCTAATGGTTCTTATAATGAACTTCAGTGGGCTTGCAGAAAGTGATCAGTCTGTGAGTGAGTTAACTTAGAGGAAAAATTTGATGTGTTTTTGGTTGATACATCGTTGAAGGAATTGTGATGGATAACTTAAAGTATAATGTAGTAATATATGCCATTTTCAACTTAAACTAGATATTTATGATTGTTTCAGTTGCTTTTGTTTCTTTTCACTGCCATATTCTATAATGTTTACTTACTCTTCCTTTTTGGTGTATCCTGGTTTTTACGTTTGATCTGCTTGGTCATCAATTTGAAATGGCTAATGTATGATTACAGTTGCATTAACTTCTTATGTGAATTTTAATTCTATTATTTTTTATAATAATGCAGGCTGAAGAATCTGACAATAAGGAGAAACTAAATGGGCTCCAAGATGCGGTTCATGCAGCTGAGTCAGACCTGAAAAGGTTATGCTTTTTCTTATGTGGTTTTTCATATTTGTGTTTTACTTGGATTTGAAGAAGTTCCACTTCCTAATAGTTCCTTCTTGTTCCAGTTTGAAAGAAGAGGAGACTATGTTAACAAACAGCATACATAGGCAAAATGATGAAATCAAAAAGATTGCTGATAAGGTGTGTTGATTTTTATTGCTTTTAATTTGTGTTTGAAAATTGATGGTAATTGGTGTTGATTTTCAGAAAGATTGCTGAAAGTGCTTCTGTTCTTTAAAATTTATTTAGTACAGCATTTCACTTTATTACTTTTGTGCTTTTCATAGATGCAAGATCATGAAAATAAATATCGTGGTATCTTGAATCATATCCGTGATCTTCAACAACACCAAAGCAATAAGGTATGACAAATTGTGCAGTTTTTTAAGAGGCTCAAGATATCGGTTTTCTTTTCCATGTTTATGCATTTAGTTTATTTACATGATAGATCTAACAGACTAAAGCAATTCTCATGGAAATTTCTTCCTTCAGTGTTGCCAACAGAAGTATTTCATGACTTTGACTATCTTATTTTGGAAGCAGATTGCGGTTTTTGGAGGAGATAAAGTGATGAAACTGTTACAAATAATTGAGAGATATCATCTAAGGTTTAAGATGCCACCGATTGGTCCAATTGGTGCCCATTTGGTAATACAGTTTATGGTGCCTGCTTGTCATGTCTTACCCATTGCTTTCTTGGTGTATTTGTACTCTTATGCATTCTGATGGTTGAGGAGTTAAATCAAATGAAGTATCTGTTAATGGAGCCGTTGTCTTCTCCTCAGAAGAAGTAATAAATGGATATGCGGATATAGTAATATTGGTTTAATTTCATTGGTAGGCAGTATTATCCAGTGAATCTTATTGGGGATAAGATTGTTTACCTTGCATCTTTTTAGTTTATGCACATGGCTGTTTCCAAGGGGTTTATTTGTTAGATATACAGAGGCATTAGAGATCTCTTGTGAGAAGATTTTTTTTTGTATTTCTTTCTTTTCTTTGGTTTTTCTGCTGTTAGCTGTTAGGACTTCCGAGGATTCCTGCTTTATAATTCTCTTTTTTTCTAATATATTGTCACTTCCTGGGTGGCATTAGTTAAACTGTCCAAGGGGGTGGACTCCTCCTTGTTTAACACTTTCTATCCCCATTTTTTTCTCTTCGATCAAATGCCATTTTCAAATTTAATTACTAGCTTCATTAGGTAATTAAACTTTCTAAGGAGGTTAGTTACTTAATTGACATACTAAGTTGTTATTATTTGGTATTGCTTTTTATGGTTCAAATTAGTTGCTTAATGTTGATACATGGAGGGTTGGATGTTAATTGCTTAATTGCCGTACTTAGTTATTATTTGGGATTGCTTTTTTATGGTTCGACAGAAGTTGCTGAATGGTGATAAATGGGCGCTCGCCGTTGAACATGCCATTGGGAGATTGCTCAATTCTTTTATAGTGACTGATCACAAGGATTTTCATCTTCTGAAACAATGTGCTAAGGAGGCAAACTATGGTCACCTTCAAATTATTATTTATGATTTTTCAATCCCAAAGTAAGTTGTTAGCATAGTCTGTCTGCCTGCCTCCGTGCTCATTTTGTGTTTGTTATGTCTGGCTTCTTTTTTCAGTCTTATCTCTAGTTGTGATCATGTTCTTTTACTTTCTGTTGTAGGTTGATAATACCACATCACATGCTTCCTGATACAAAACATCCATCAACTCTTTCCATCTTACAATCCGAGAATCAAACTGTGATTAATGTCTTAGTGGATCAGGTAATTGACAAAACTTTGCTTATACTTTTCTATTTTAAGGGTTTTTTATTGCTTTATCGAGAGGATGTGGAGGCACTTTTGAGATTATGTTTTCTTTATTTTTGTTTTATTTTTCTTTTCCATTCATTACAAAATCCTATTCTAGGATATTATCTTATCCCCCTTCCAGTAAACCTCTTTTGTTATTAAACTCTTTAATCTAAACCTGAAGCTGAAGGGGAACTTTGGCACAATGAATGGTGTATTCACCATGGGACTTAAGAGGTCACAGGCTTGATTCATGTAATCAGCCTGGTCTTTTTTTTAATGTTTCTAATATTTTAGTTGCTTTTCTAGGGAAATGTTGAAAGACAAGTGCTTGTTAACGATTATGATGCTGGGAAAGTGGTTGCCTTTGAACAAAGGATCCGAAATCTGAAGGAGATATATACAGCAGATGGATATAGAATGTAAGCCAGTGCTAATTGACATTGCCATCCATGTGTCCTACATCCACATCTTCTTGTGTAAATATATAATTTTTCATTACTAGGGATCCATATTTATGCCACACCCAAGATAGTCAAAATCAACATCCTATCTAAGATCAGGAGAAATAGAAAATCACGTAAATCGTGTGATCGGAGACAGATCTTAAGCTCCTACTTAGGATTATATATATATATATATATATATATATATATATATATATATATATAGAATCCTTTAACACTTTAGTTTGACACCAAATCTTAACCGTTGATTTTCGTGAATCTGACGGTTACATTTTATTGGGTCACACTTTTAATTAATTATTAATTTCCAATAATTTATAACCGTTAGATTGGTGGAAATCAGCAGTGGTTAAGATTTGGTGTCAAACTTTTTAGTTTGTCACTGATGTCAAATGATCCTTAGGGTTATATATATATATATATATATATATATATATATATATATATATATATGCATGTGTGTATGCGTGCTCATATGAAATAACATAATTAAGAAAATAAACCTTTAAATTACTACTAACATTTAATTAAACTTAAATTGAAGATGCATAGCCTAGCCAAACCAGCACCCGAGGCTGGTGCGTCCATCGGAAGAGCTGGTGCCTTCCTTCAATTTATTTCTGTATTTAGCTTTCCCTAAACAACTGAATTAGAATTCAGGTTGTCTGTAATTCTTTTGCAGTTGTTAATGGATATTCCACTTATTTCCTGTCTGTTTTCTTGAGTATTTCGTACAGTTGTTTTGTTTGGTTACTTTTTGATTGTTGAATGCTGTTTGGCACTGAGTGGTGCCTCGTCATGATTCCTTAGCAGGAGAGTTCCTTCAAGTTCCCTTGCAAAAAAATAGGGTTCTTACGTTGTATTTACCTTGGTTATTATGTAGCTGCTGTCTTTTTTGCAATGTGTGGACAGTGAGTGTTCCTTGACATTGTATTAGAGCCCAAGTGTTGCTTGTCGCATCCATTCTTCCTAATTAAAAATTTCTGAACAAGTTAAAGTACTAAAGTGACCGTGTGCATTGTTGACGTTTCAAGCCCATAGTGTTGTTAGGTGAGATGTTATGGTTAAAGATATAGAACTATGTGTGAGGTGTTATGGTTAAAGATATAGAACTATGTCTAAACCTCCATCTGTCAACACTTGTTTGTCAGCTTATGTACCGTTTTCATTTCAAAGTCAAACACATCAGCATGCATCCAAATTCCAATCCCTTTTGTTGATTCATTACGTAAGTTTTGCTATGGAGTAGTATAGCTCAAAACCTTAAACTGTTGGAAATTTCCTGTGTATGCATGTATCTTCAATCCGTAAGTTAGGAACTGTACTTTCTAATCTAGGTTCTTTCTAGGTTTTCTCGAGGTTCAGTACAGACTATTCCCGTGTATGCATGTATCTTCAATTCATAAGTTCTAATCTAGGTTCTTTCTAGGTTTTCTCGAGGTTCAGTGCAGACTATTCTTCCCCGAAATAAGAAGCTAAGATCTGGCCGTCTCTGTAGTTCTTTTGAAGATCAGATTGAGAATCTTCGTAATGAAGCATCCGATGAGCAAAAGGCTGCCATTGACTGTAAAAGGAATAAAAGAGAGGCAGAGATCAAGATTGAGGATCTTGACAGGAATCTGAAATCTGTAAAGGTAAAAACTGCTTAGATTTTAGACTATTATTATGTTTTTTTTGCTTTTTCAATTTTTTTCTTAAGAAATTTAGCAACTACATGCTTAATTTTATGTGTCATCTTTGTCTAGTCAATGTAAATTGATTAGTCCATTATTAACAACCATTAGGATGAAATTTAACATTTCTATCTACAATATTTAAAGTATGTTTCACAAAATGAAGTGGCAAATCATACCTAATTACTTTCACACTCCTTCTAAAATGTTTTCTAAGAAATAAGACATCTCTGAGAAATTATTTATTGAACCCAGTTAGTTTTTAAAATGAATTATCTGTGGTCACATCCCTATAACAATTCTTACAAAACAAGGGGATAGCATGGCACTATACATTAAATTTTTTATTTAATATTTATATTTTATTGAACGAAGGGCCGGCTTGGCTCAGTGGTAAGCTTGCTTACCGTGATGTCCAAGGTCCCGGCTTCGAGTCGGCCTCTCCGCAAAAGCGGGGGTAAGGCTGGACTTGTATGTCCTTCCCCAGACACTCACGAGTGGGTATTGAACTGGGTCGGCCCTTTATATTTTATTGAACACTTGCTTAAAAAAGATGAATTTACTAAGAAAATAAGGGGATGAAGTAGCATAGGTAATACTTTTAAAACAAACAAAACAGCCAAACAAAGGAATGAAAATAAAGATACATTAGCAATAGTTCTAGTATAATATTTTGACGATAGCATATATTAGGATATAATAAAATTGATATGTCGAGAGTTTGGGGCAATTTCTCATTTGCCAATTTAGAGGTTTTGGGTGGAGTAAAAAGGCGAATTTCTTTTGTGGTCTGTTAAATGTGCAGTAATTTGGTGCCTGTGGATGGAGAGGAGTTATACAAGTTTTCAAGAATGATTTTTGTCATTCCATGTTTTATGGGGTAAAGTAGTTTCCTTGGCTTCTGTGCAGTGCTCGGCTAACAGTTAATTGGTAGAGCTTTCTTTGTAAAATACTACAGTAAGATTTGCAAGCACTGCGTACTTGATATTTACATTTTTTTTCTCTCGTTTGTCCCCATTTTTGTGGTTTCTTTTTGGAGGATATATTATCATCTGATCTACTTCTCTATCTTTTTTTTCTTCGGTAAATTCATATGATTAATGAAACATTAACTTCCTATAGCTCTTAAATCCCTTTTCTAAATAATAAATAGAAAAGCCCCCATGAATAAACCTCATGCAAACATCTAGAAAGAAGCCATGAGAACAACTTGATCTCATAAGTGATGTAAGAAGAAATCCCTGATAAACAAATATAGCAATAAGCTACAACCATGATTGCCGCAAGCCCACAAAGAGAACAAATCTTGAGAGGACCTTAAAATCTTACTTATCTAAATCCTCTAAAATGTAAATAATGTTAAAAAATATTCTAAAATGCGTAAGTTAAAAGTATTTTTCATGCTTGAAGAAAAGAATCATCAACTTATATTATTGCTTTTCAATATATCCCTATTCACCGATGTGTTATTAATCTGCCTCTTTTTTTTTTTTTTTTTGCTTTGTTTTTTTCCTTTTAGAGGCTTTGTGTAAATGCAGGAAGAAATTTTACTTCTAAGAAGCTAGCTTTGGAGGAGGCAATGCATCAGCATGCTGCAGAAAATACCTCAGCACCTTTGTCCTCTGTCGATGAGCTTGTTGAAGAAATTTCAGTTTGTTCCCTATTATCCATTCTTTAACAACACATTCTATATTTTTGCTCGGGGTGGGGGGATTAAGGGATACAACCAAGATTATCAAATCACAATACAAATTGTGAATTGCCAAGCTAACTTTTGATAACAGAGACATGATGAAAAACAGCTTGAAATATATCAAATAAATAGTATATAATACTTAAAGTAATAATTTTAAGCTAGGAACTTGAATTGACAAAGCAACTTGGCCATAAGTCTCACAAAAAAAATTATAAATCATAAGTCATAACTAATTCATATAAAGTGAATAATTAATTCATATAAAGTGATTATATGAAACATATGTTTCAAAACATCGAAAGTAGAACAATAGTATAGCCAAATAAAGTGCATATAGAGTGGACAGTGTGAAACTTCTATTTTAGAATAATTAAAATATAGCAATAGAACAGTCAAATAGGATGTATAGAGTAAGTGAGTGACTATTTAAGGCCTTCTTTTATAAGAGTGAAAACAAGGCAATGGAATATTAAGTAAAGGTGCATTCAATAGCGTTCCTTTTGTTTTTCTTTTCCCTTGACAATTTAAACTTACTTTATTATTTTTTATTTTTTATGAGAATTAAGGAAAAAAATTAATGAAATGTTGAATTGTGCAATTCGTATTGGTGATATGGAATTGCATCGGTTCATGCATATATTGCACAATTCAAAGCTATCTCCTATTCATCACATGATAAGAACCTCTAGCTTACCAAATGGTATCAAATTGTGCTCGTGCAATTCTAACAGCCAGGATACAACTTTGAGGAGGATCGTGCCATTGGCCCTATACCTATGCTAACATGAGAATGAAAGAGCATAAAGAGAAGAAAGACAACCTCACATCAAGACCTTTTTGATATTAGCAAAATAGCCTATTTTTTTATATACGAAAAGAAACTCTTAATTAAATGTTATGAACTAACTCTCAAAAATTTAATACATGAATTGTTTTATATTACATCTCTAACATGTCCCCTCATGCAAGAACTCGTTGTCCACCGGCCTACATACCTTGCACTAAAATTCAACTTTTTATTTGAAGAATAGAGGCGGGGGAGTTCGAACTCTAAACCACTTGATCATAGAGGCTCTAATAGCATTGTTAGGTCACTTGGGGGAGTCCAAAATAAGGGAGACCTCCATCGATGAGCTAAGTAAGAAACCCAAACCAGAATAAGTGGATTTGACACCACATCTTAACCTAAAACCTTAAGGTTTTGAGTTTGAGTCATCTTGCTTATTTGCTCCTTATAAGTAGGTAGAGGTGGCAATACAAGCAACTTGCTCTGACCCGTCTCCAACTCGCCCAAAAAGGGGTCAGCCCGCCTTGCCCCATTTATTAAAATGGGTTAAAATTCTCAATACACCCTGTTCTATGGAGGGTTGGTGAGTCAACTCGCCTATATAGTAAAATCACAAATTATTTAAATATTTACACCAGAAAAATTATCTCTTCCTTGCAATCTATTTTTGATAAATTCAAAATATAATAATTTTTTAAACAAAAGTCTTTACATTTAGACATAAGCAATTATTTAGTCAGAGCATCTAGTAATGGGCGTTGCAACATATTGCAGAGGCAGAGGTACCTGCTTAGACAAAATTAACTATCAGATTAGAAGATCATAATTTTCATGGAACAGCAAACAACAATATGACAAAAGGTTATATACAAAAAAAGAAGGGAAGAGCTGCAGCGCTTGGACAAAAGATTAAGGGGATCCAAGGACGAGATTTTGAACACGAAAGGGGGAAGGATATAGAATATTGCTTTAACATGGACAATCTGAAGAAATATTTTTTGAATGAGAAACAGTAAATCTTTAACTCTTATAACACGGAAGGATTATTGGTAGATGTCACAGAACTCTGCCTTTACCCCAGCCAATTAATCATTTAAACTGGATCCATCAACAAACACTTCACTTTGTCACAATAACCTGTTCAGAAAGGAAAATGAAACTGAAAATACATTTACAAGAAAAAATAATAAAACTCACATATTAAAGTGATTGAGTAAGAAGTCACTGCGGCTTTAGAATTTGGTTAAAATTGAAAAGCTAAGTTTTGCGGGTACGCAGAAAGATAGATAAACAAATAAAGTAGGGTGGAGAAAAAACTGTAATATTTCTATAGCAATAATATATGGTCAAACAATAGGGAATATATGAACATTGCAATAAACCAAAAGTCAAAAGGAAAGAGGCAGAGGACTGGAATGATGTCACAAAACCAATAAAATTTCTACGAGACTTGGAATGAAATTTTACCTTCTAAACCATTATAAACATGACATATTGGAAATGCTTTTACATGCTTGGTTAAAAGAGAAAGAATCAGAGATAAAGTGAGAGCAAACTAAGCATTATTCAAAGAAAAACTAAAACTGAATTCATTGATTACAGATCTGAGTAGAGACCTGACTTTTATAGATGATACAATAAGCATATATTCTAGAAGCTTCTAAAAGAGATCTGAACAAAATGTAACTATCTAACTGAACTGAACCTGAGCTTCTAAGATTCAATTATAACAAACTTAAACACTACTAACACAAGAGTCCGGATACAATGAACCATATAGTCCAGATACCATGGAGTAGCAGGTGTTGATGCATACCATACCAGGAGAGACAATAACCTGCAAAATGTAGAATGAATCAAGCAACTGCTGGTTGTTCTTTAGAAGGTTCTTGAAAAAGATGTATGGAAGGGAACCTATTCCTCACTAATGAATAGCACGTGGTGAAAAGGGAGGTAGCATTTGAAGGTATCAAGCTCATTCAAACAAATGATGAAAGCATGAAAAATTAAAATTAAGTAGAAAGGAATATTGACACTGCAAGAGGTAGGAGGATCTGTTGCTTTGTGTTGCGTTGTGATTGACGGCTATATTAAGGTAAACAACTCGTTGGGTCAACTTGTGCCCGACCGTTTTAACCCGTCCATAAATAGGATAGGTTGTATTGGGTTGGTGGGTTAAGATTTATAACTTGACTCATCAATTTAGGTGGGTTAGGCGAGCTGACTCGACATGTCAGACCTAGTTTGTTAGCTCTACTAGTAGGTGAGAGCACTATCAATGTACTAAGCGACAATCCACCCCAATAAGTGGGCTTGACACCACATCTTAATCGAAAATCATCAGCAAATGAATTCATGCATCCTTCTATTTACATGGTTCTGACTAAATCCCCAGTCAAGCCATTCGTTTCAATACCACTGTTAGGTCATCGGGGGGAGCCCAAAATTGGGTAACCTCCATCATTGGGACAATAAGTGGACTTGAAGCCACATCCTAATCAATGTTGGACTTCCACCCCCTTAAAGCTTGAGTCTCAACATCAGCTTGACCATTTCCAATAATTGACATGGCCAAACCAGGCTCTAATATGAATATTAGGTGGTTAGGGGATGCTCATTGTCAAGGAGATCACCATCAATGAGTTAAGTGACAATCCACTTCAATAAGTGGTTCGACATCACACCTTAACCCTAAACCTTAAGGCAATGAGTTAATAGATCCTTTCACTTATATATGTTCCTTACTTGGTCTCTAATCACACTATTTACCATGTCATGCACAAACTCTTCGAAAATCTTTAGTCATAAAGGAAGACTCATGAATCATTTTATATTACATCTCTATCAGGGCCAACCAAATATAGAAACAAATGAGTTGTAGAGTAAATTTGTGAAACTGCATTTGAGGTTTGCTCTAAGTGTAGAAACATGAAAATCTTAGAGAATTTGTAAATTAGGAAGGATATTGGCGTAAAGGATTAGCAGTAGTAATAAACTTAATCTTAAATATGGACATCAAAACCAAACTATTAGATACACTAAACTAGAACTCTAAGAGTTGTCTAAGACGTAAATCTTTCTTCCCCGGGTGTTTTCTTGTGCCTTGTGCCTAAACTTTTTAAAATATGGTAGCCGAATGCATAATATGATCTTTTCGTTTCTAAGTTTAAACAATGTTTTATTCCAATTGAACAATAGGAAGTCCAGAAAAAAATAAAAGAAGAGCAAGTCTTATTGGAAGGCCTTCAGCAAAGGAGGGATGAAGCAGCAGAAGAAGCAAATGATCTTAAAGTGAAATTTGACAAACTGTGTGGTATGTAGTACTAGTTATTTCTTTTATGTGAGTGTGATCATATGCAGTTATGTTGTTTTAATTGTAGAAATATTATATGGTTCGTAATCTATTGAATGTCATAAAAATGCAGAATCAGCGAATGGGGAAATTGCCGCCCTTGAGAACACTGAGAATGAACTTGTGGAAATTGAAAGAGAAATGGATTTGGCAAAAAAGGTTTCCTTTCTTTACTCTCTTGTGCTTTATTAGTGCTTGAGCATATGATAATATCTTATTGTCCTTTATTTTATTTTTTAAATTTACAGGCGAAGGATCATTATGATGGTGTCATGAAAAACAAGGTCCTTCTTGATATTAAGGTGGCAGAGGAACAATATCTAGAGCTTACGAAGAGGCGTGAGGTGCATTTTGATTTAGATTATTGATGTAAATCTGGAGGTTGGATTATCATTTTATCTACATCCCTCTCACTTTTTCCTTTAAGGGCGAAAGCAAGTATATGGTCAATGAACTGGACCATAAGCTTTTAGCTTGCCATTCCTAAACTTATTCAAAGAATTCTTAGTACTTACTATTTTCCCATAATATAGATGACATTTTGTAGTTGTAATCGTTAGGCTAGATCATTTCTCTCTTAATTTTTGTTTCCTTCTTGTTTGGTTGGCTTCTTCTCTGGGAAAAATTTTGACATCAGAAAATATGATGATCCATATGTTTTTGTGGTGACTTGGTTTTGTGTGAGATGGAATCTGAGGCCATTCACTTGTTAACGCAGATTCTTAGGCATGTAATCCTAAATTACAAAATTATTAAAAAAGTCCTAATGACACCAAATTACCATTAAATACGTAAATAACAATAAAATACCAATTAATATTAGTATCCCATTATTCCTAATGCATGCCGTATTTTTATTACTATGGCATATTCCATCCAAAGAACACAAATCCTCATAGAGCAACATAGTACATAACAAACTGAAGAAAGAAAAGTGACACATTTTAGCTCCGGCTGGAAGCTAAGAAAACAATTATGTGACTTATACGTTGTGTAGGGAGAAATGGGGCTATATATTCCAGAGTTTTGCTCCAAGTGGATACTCCACGCTGCCATAAGAGCACAATTCTAAAGGACCTATTGTCCTTTTAAAACCTTTGAAGCGGATACAGAAGAAAGGTATCCATCTTAGGCATACATCCTACCCTAGAGCTTGTTTATGGTAATATCATTTGGATCTACTTTTTCGGTTTAGTATCTCTAGACCCTGAATTTTAGGCAATGGTTGTTGTGGGATCAATCCATGGAAGTCATTTTCTTGGTGCGACAATTAATGGAAAGATATCAAGAAAAGAAGAAGGACTCACATATGATGTTCATAGATCTTGAGAAAGCATACGACGAGGTCCCAAGAAAAGTTTTATAGTGGGTTCTTGAAAAGAAAAAAGTACCGTCAAAGTATGCAAAGGCAGCCATGGATATGTATGATGGAGCTACTACATGTGTGAAAGCTTGTAATGGAACATCAAGTTATTTTCCTATCACAGAAGGTGTATACCAACGTTCAGTTATAAATCCTTATCTCTTTGCCTTAGTTATGGATGAACTAACAAAAGATATCCAAGAGGAAGTGCCATGGTGTCTGCTTTTTGCAGATGATATTGTGCTTATTGATGAGATCAAAGACGGTGTCAATAGAAAACTTGAATTGTGGAGAAGCACGTTGGAGTCTAAAGGATTCACGTTAAGTCAGAGCAAGACTGAGTATATGAAATATGAGTTTTCTCTTGTAAGAGATGTAGACCAAGATTTGGTGCATCTACTTGTTCAAGAGGTACCCAAGAAAGATGTTTTTGGATACCTGAGATCCATTCTGCAAAAGGCGGAGAGATTGATGAAGATGTAAATCATAGAATCAGAGCAGGGTGGATGAAATGACGTAGTGCTTCTGGGTTTTTATATGACCGCAAAATTTCCCTTAAGTTAAAAGAAAAATTCTATAGAACAACAGTAAGACCTGTAATGTTATATGGAGCTGAATGTTGGCCAGCACATAGGTAACATGAACATAAAATGGGAGTAGCAGAGATGAGGATGTTAAGGTGGATTTGTGGTTGTACGGGGATGGATAAAATAAGAAATGAAGATATTCAACGTAAAGTAGGAGTACTACTAGTGGCTGAAAAGATGAGAAAACATAGATTGAGGTGGTTTGGGCACATAATGAGAAGCGCCCTGGATGCTCCCGTAAGAACAAGATTTTGTTACCAAGAGTTTGACACAAAGAAAGGTAGAGGTAGACTGAAATTTACTTGGGGAGAGGTAGTAAAACAAGACTTAATAAAATGAGATATAGATTGGCGGATGGTGTGCCTTAGAACGGAATGGAGAAAAGCTATTAGCATGGTGGAGGGTTAGACCTGTTGTTATTCCTATGTTCCAGATGGTCTTTTTTTAGTCTTTTTTCTTTTCATCTCCCCCCTCTTCTTCTTTTCCCTTTCTTTTCCTTTATATTTTTTTCCCTTCCCCATCTTCTTTTTCTTCTTCTTTATTTTTTTTACAGCCCTTTTATTTTTACTTATATATATATATATATATATATATATATATATATATATATATATATAGTGTTATTATTATTATTATTATTATTAATTTTTTTTTATCCCTTCGTCCTTTCATTTTGGTTCATCTACCACCGACCCCAATTAGTTTGAGTAAAAGATATTGATGTTGATGTTGGTTGTATTTTTTGTCTAACCGGAGTGACTTTCTGAGTAGTTTAACTTTTTGAAGTTCACATTTTGCTTGTATATCCTCTTTAGTTGGTGCCTTCAAAATCATTATTACTTGTCACAAAAAAGATTGTTATGAATTGAAAGTTCATCTTGCTTTTTATTACTCTTACGTAGGAGTGTATTGTGCATGTGCGTGTGAAGAAATCGGCTATGTGAGCTTCACTTGGTCCCTATGCATTATGGGATTTTTATAGATAAATTTATGCCTTATGGGATAACTCTATTAACATTATAAGTCATAAAAGATATAGTTCCATGTACATGTTGCTGATGTTAACCTTGGTTGAAACTGCAGGAGAACATTAAAAAGGCTTCCATAATTTGCTGTCAGGATGAACTCGATTCATTAGGAGGTTGTGATGGGAACACCCCAGAGCAAATCAGTGCCCAATTAGAAAGACTAAACCAGACACTTAGGCGTGAGAGCCAAAGGTATGGCATTATAATATTGATTCACGCTATCATGTCTCTACAGCCAAGCAGAAGCTTCTGTCAATTTATAT
Organism: Gastrolobium villosum; assembly: GCA_032173675.1. NCBI lineage: Eukaryota > Viridiplantae > Streptophyta > Magnoliopsida > Fabales > Fabaceae > Gastrolobium > Gastrolobium villosum. The sequence goes on along the minus strand of JAVKPL010006524.1, from coordinate 58,463 downwards.
GTAATGTTTTTCTTTCTTTTTTGGTTTCCCTCTGTAGGTACTCCGAATCAATTGATGATCTTAGGATGCTATATGAGAAAAAAAAACGTAAGATTATAAAAAGACAGGAGGTTTACAAAGCACTTCGACAGAAATTGGATGTATGTGTGCTTTGGTTTTATTTAATCTTACCATTCAATCCAATTTTTATGGATATATCAAGTCTATTTGGATCTTTGCTTCCATACACTATGCCTTTTAGCCTATTATAATCCTTGTAGAATAAAAGCTAATGCAAATTACTATCTTCATCCAAATTTTAGCCTATTATAATTTAGTTCTAAAAGATGTTCTTTTCTGAAGTTGGATATCTGATTGAAACTTAATTATCACCAATTTTTGCAAGGTTAACGCTCCTTCTATGCTCAAGAGTTCTGTTTGTTGCAGGCTTGCCACAGAGCCTTAGAGATACGAAGGAACAAGTTTAAGAGAAATGCAACTTACCTGAAGCATCAGCTTTCTTGGAAGTATGAATTCTTTCACCGTACATCATCTTTTTGTTATGGTTTTCTACGGTCACAAGTCAAGGAGTTTTTTCTTTTCTTTTAACTTTGACTTCTTGAAATCATCCTCATGATCAGATTTAATGGCCATTTGAGAAAGAAGGGGATCAGTGGACTTATCAGAGTTAATTATGAGGAAAAAACCTTATTGGTTGAGGTAAAGCTGGTTTTCTTTTGCTATGTCCTTTCCATGCCTTTTCTTCTATGCAAATTATTTTTATTTATTTACTTCTTTTTTTGTGGTGAAGTAAATCCAAACTAGTTTTAAAAGGTGTTATATATTCATTTTGGTTGTACCTGTTGAAAGTTGAAACAATGTTTTTGGATTTCAGTGTGTGTGGCCTAAATTGTTTGTTTGCTTTAATTTGTTTCTTTTGTTTATAGGTACAGATGCCCCAAGATGCATCAAACAGAGCTGTGCGAGACACGAGGGGGCTTTCAGGTTCGTTTGTAGGATAATAATGAATACGCTACCATTGTAGGATGAAAAATGAAGATGCTTTCCATTGTAGGATATAATATATCAGTTCAGTTGTCTCATTTAATTTTAAAGCAGTGGGACATTGGAAAAAAATTATTTATATCGTCTTTTCATATGTGTAAAATCTTATATCTTTTATGCAAGGGTGGATTATATGGGTTTAATATTTGTCTGTATGCAACTATGCATTGCTTTGTGCTATGTGTGTCTGTGTGTGCTCATTCATTTTTCTTGCTGATGATTAGGTGGAGAGCGTTCTTTTTCAACATTGTGCTTTGCGTTGGCCCTTCATGAAATGACCGAAGCTCCTTTCAGAGCAATGGATGAATTTGATGTCTTTATGGTATAGCTGTTTACTGCTATTAATTCATTATTATTATTATTATTATTTTGCCTTTGTATACTGTAAATTATAGTTCTATATTTTTTGTTGAAACTCAGCATCTAGTTTGTACTTTGTTGTGTTGGAATTTATAAAGTTTGGAAATCTGTTTGTGAATAAACTTCCTACTATGGAATTTGGATTTGATCTTCAGGATGCCGTAAGCCGAAAAATCAGCTTGGACACCCTGGTTGATTTTGCCGAGGCACAAGGATCCCAGTGGATATTCATCACACCGCATGATACTAGGTACTGTTTTCAAAATTAGACATGATTATTGTTGCGAAGACCGTTAGAATATTAGGATTCTTGTTAGGCTGGGCTTGTACTAGATGTACTATACTTGTACTGACATAAAATATTACTATAAGTGGAAGTATTTGGTTAGTGTTGTTTCCACCATATCATTAGAATATCAATTATTCAGACCATGCCCATATGCTTGAACGGGAATTAGTCCCGCACCTGAAGGATGTATCAATTATTCTGACTGTCTTTCTTTCCTTTACCATGTTTCGCCAATAATTTCAACAAATACATTCCCGGTATCCTGTCATAAGTTATCATCTTTCTGCTTTGCATACTTGTTAGATAAATGCATGTGGGCTGATGGGGCTGGGCATGTGTTCCTGTAGAATATTGTAGAATATTCTAGATAGTATTTATTGATGTAGTTGGTAGTTGTATATTTAGTTGGTAGTTATATATTTATTGAAGTAGTTGGTGGTTGTATTTATTGAAGTAGTTGAATGTACTCAATATAAAAAAGACCCATTGGGTCTCTAAATGAATTAAGAAAGTATTATTCAAACAAAACACTTCTTCTTTTCTTCATGGTATCAAGAGCTGGTTATATTCCATTCTCTTCCCCGTTCTGATTTATTTTTTAAGTCATTTTCCTATTCCTTTTTTTTCGTTTTAGCCACTGCCCAAGCCAGAATCCTTACCTAGCCACCTCCAACCACGAAACCAAGGCCACCATTAGGTTCAAAACAAAATTCCGAGCCAAGCCACAGAAGACCCGTAGCAATTACTGTTTTACTGTAGCTAAGATTGCTCTCATTCTTTGACTTTGGCGAGCAACCCTCTTCCTGTTTTGAGGGTCAAAATCGTATTTGGAGGAATTTTTCTTTTCTGGGTACCTGTTGTTAGAAAGCCATGGACGCTGAAAATTTTGAAAATTCGTCTTTTCATAAATTGATGTCTCATCATGCTGACACAACCAGTCATGTTGCTCAAAAAGGTATGGCATTCCATGTTGAACGTAGTAATCGTTGGATCCTTGATTCAGGGGCCTCTGATCACATGACAGGTAATACAACCTTATTTTTCTCCTATACCCCTTACTACCACCCATCACGAATAAGAACAGCTGATGGGAATTTTTCCACTATTGCGGGAAAGGGATCTATTAAACTTTCTGAGCAAATTATTTTGAACTCAGTACTTCATGTTCCCTCTCTTACTTGTAATCTCATCTCTATTAGCAAACTTACTGCTGAGTTGCATTGTGTTGCTAAGTTCTCTGCAAATGCTTGTATCTTTCAAGAACAGGACTCGGGGATGATGATTGGCAGTGCTAGAGAGGAAGAAGGGCTCTACTATTTTACAGAGGTTCATTGTGAAAAGAGGATTTTTTCGAACCACTCTCTATGTTTATCAGATGACTGTAATGATGTTTTGTTATGGCATCGTAGGTTGGGACACCCAAATTTTGTTTATCTTCAGAAGTTATTCCCGAACTTATTTATCAATAAAAAGCCAAGCTCCCTTCTCTGTGATATTTGTCAACTTGCAAAGCACTCTCGTGTCACTTATTCTCCTAAGAAATATCATGAATCTTCTCCCTTTACATTAATTCATAGTGATATTTGGGGACCTGCTCGTGAAAAAAATGTCTCGGGTGCTCGTTGGTTTATTACTTTCATTGATGATCATTCTAGGGTATGTTGGGTATATCTCTTAAAAGATAAGTCTGAGGCAGCATCCACTTTTAAAAACTTTCATGCTATGATTCAAACTCAATTTCAGACCTCTATCAAAATTCTGCGAACAGATAATGGTACTGAATATTTTAATTCAGTTCTTGGAGATTACCTAAACCAGCATGGAATCATTCATCAAAGTTCTTGTCCTAACACCCCTCAACAAAATGGGGTGGCTGAAAGGAAAAATAGACATCTAATTGAAGTTGCTCGAGCTCTTTTATTCACGATGCATGTCCCTAAATACCTGTGGGGGAAGCCGTCTTGACAGCCTGTTATCTCATTAATCGGATGCCTTCTCGGGTACTAAATTTTCATTCTCCTTTATCCTGTCTTACTAAATCTTTTCCCTCTTTCAATGCTCTTTCTTCTCTTCCTCCCAAAATATTTGGTTGTGTGGTTTTTGTGCATATTCCTCCACATCAAAGGTCCAAACTTGACCCTAAATCCATCAGATGTGTCTTCATAGGATATTCCCCAAATCAAAAAGGTTATAAGTGTTACTCACCTTCTCTCCGTAAGGCTTTTGTTTCCATGGATGTTACCTTTTATGAAACACAATCTTTTTTTTCCCCGACTTCTCTTCAGGGGGAGTCTATAGGTCTTGGTATGGATGAAGATAAGCCTGGGAAACCAAATGATGCTACTGTATTACCTTGGCCTTTGGAAACAGGGGGAGTTATTGGGAAGGAAACAGGGGGAGCAACTATACCTGATTCTAATGATCCTCCTTCTGATCAAGCAACTATACCTGAGTCTAATGATCCTCCTTCTGATCAAGCAACTATACCTGAGTCTAATGATCCTCCTTGCGATCCTCTTGGAAAATGGGGAAAATTTTACAGCAGGCGCAAAACACATCAAGATGCTCTAGACTGCCAGGATCCTAACTCGAGTCCTTGTTCTAGCAACCCACTTGAATTTACTAGTACAACCAACATTGATATGCCTATTGCTCTTCGGAAAGGTACTAGATCTTGCACTGCTCATCCTATTTCCCATTATATCTCATATGAAAAGTTGTCTCCAGGTTTTCGTGCTTTCAACACTATGTTAGATAGTACCAGGATACCCAAAAATATCCAAGAAGCACTTGATGACCCAAAATGGAGGAATGCAGTATTAGAAGAAATGGATGCATTGACAAAAAATGGAACATGGGAGTTTGTGACATTACCTAAAGGAAAGAAAACTGTTGGTTGCAAGTGGGTGTTCACAATAAAATTCAATGCAGACAATAGCATCAATAGGTATAAGGCCAGATTAGTTGCTAAGGGATTTACTCAGACTCATGGGATAGATTATCAGGAGACATTTGCTCCTGTTGCCAAACTTAACACTATCCGCGTTCTGCTATCTCTTGCCGCCAACCTTGATTGGCCATTGCAACAATTAGATGTTAAGAATGCCTTCTTGAATGGTGATCTACATGAGGAAGTTTACATGGATCCACCTCCTGGTTTTGCAAAAGGGGATGGTTCTGTGTGCAAGTTGCAGAAGTCTCTCTATGGACTTAAACAATCTCCCAGAGAATGGTTTGGGAAATTTACTCAAGCGGTTAAGGGAAGAGGGTTCACCCAAGCTCAGACCGATCACACTTTATTTTTTAAACACTCCGACAAAGGAAGAATTGCTATTCTGATCGTTTATGTTGATGACATAATTGTCACTGGTAATGATAGCGAGGAGATAACCTCTTTAAAAAAATGTTTAGCTGACCAGTTTGAACTAAAAGATCTTGGATCTCTCAAATATTTCCTTGGCATGGAAATTGCTCGAAGTAAGGAAGGAATTTCTTTAACTCAGAAAAAATACACTCTAGACTTGTTGCAAGAAACAGGTATGCTTGGGTGCAAGCCGGCAGAGACTCCAATTGAAGCTAATATCAAGATGGGAGTTGAGGACGGGGAAGATGTTGATAGGGAGCAGTACCAGAGACTAGTGGGGAAATTAATCTATTTGTCTCACACTCGTCCTGATATTGCTTTTGCTGTGAGCATGGTTAGCCAATTCATGCATTCTCCTAAGGAAAAACACCTTAGTGCTGTTTATAGAATTCTCAAATACCTAAAAAATACCCCTGGTCGAGGAATTTTCTTTAAAAAGGGGCAAAAAAGGATGATTGAAATCTATACAGATGCAGACTGGGCTGGCTCTGCAATGGACCGAAGATCTACTTCGGGATATTGTACTTATGTCTGGGGAAACCTTGTGACCTGGAGAAGTAAGAAACAAACTGTTGTTGCAAGAAGCAGTGCAGAAGCAGAATTTCGGGCTCTAGCCCATGGTATTTGTGAAGGAATTTGGTTACGAAGGCTTCTGGAGGAGTTGAAGATCTCTTATTCCCTACCTATCAGATTATATTGTGATAATAAGGCTGCTGTCAGCATTGCTCAAAATCCTGTTCATCATGACAGAACAAAACATGTGGAAGTTGATCGTCACTTTATCAAAGAGAAATTAGAAGACGGTAGTGTATGCTTGTCATATATACCTACCAAGGAACAGACAGCAGATATCCTCACCAAAGGATTACTTAAGCCAACCTTTGAGAATTTGATCAACAAGTTGGGAATGATCAATATATATCTCCCAACTTGAGGGGGAGTGTAGAATATTGTAGAATATTCTAGATAGTATTTATTGATGTAGTTGGTAGTTGTATATTTAGTTGGTAGTTATATATTTATTGAAGTAGTTGGTGGTTGTATTTATTGAAGTAGTTGAATGTACTCAATATAAAAAAGACCCATTGGGTCTCTAAATGAATTAAGAAAGTATTATTCAAACAAAACACTTCTTCTTTTCTTCAGTTCCACCTTGTTATACACTTGTGCGTGTCCTATTCTTCTAGTATAAGTGCATCTACCGGATCCTAACTAGAATTAGGTTAGTGCTTTCCATGTACGGTTCTCTCTCTCTCCATGCATGACTATAATGTTCTTTTTCTTTCTGAATAGGCTCTACTTTAGTATATTTGTTGTGTCTTCTAAATTGTCTTGCATCACTTGTGAATGCACCTATACGCTAGATAGCTCAGATGAGTTGATTCTTGGTGTCTAGATTTGTCGTTCTGGATCATTCATTTGCTGGTAAACCTCCCTCCATTTCTTTGGTCACAAACATGGGGTGGGGTGTGAAACCTCAGTTTAGGGTTGTACTGTGGAGGGAGTGACTGTATTGACCTGTTGGTGGAATGAGTCTGATGTGGTTGTTATCATTTAACCAATTTGATTGATGCATCTTCCATGCAGGTAAGTTTTATGTATCTTGTCAGTTTGGGGATCCCTATTATTGTTCCTATGTTTGTGAGGGAAATTCCAGAAGAGTCAAGCCAAACTAAGATTTTGTTGGGTCTTGATGGAAGCTATTCGATACTGATTAACAATTTACCGGTTGACCTTGTTCCCCTGTCTTTCATTCCCTAGTTATTTAGGCCCAACATCTTTGTTAGAGATATATAATTAAAATCATTAATGTAGCCTCACCTACTAGTTTAAGCTTTTGGATTGAATTGGTTCTTTACATGGTATCGAGAGCCTCGTGTCCCGGGTTTGATCCTCACTGCCCCCACTTTTTCTTGTGGAATTTCTTAGTACAGATAGGTAGACATATGCATTGTCCACCCTTAAGTCCAGTGGACTCTCGTGTGAGGGGATGCGTTAGAGATATATAATTAAAATTATTAATGTAGCTTCACCCACTAGCTTAAGTTTTTGGGTTGGATTGGTTCTTTATAGTATTGACTTTAAGCTTGCAGTTTGTAGATACCACTGTGATGTCAAAAATTTAGGCATAGGTCTCATGACTGTTGGGCATTTGAGGAGCTTAGTTCACTGAAGTTTCAATTTAGTAGGATCATATATTATTATTAAAGTGACATGATAAATATATCTGGAACGTGAGCAAAGTGGATGAACTCCCGAGTCTTGACCGTTGTGTTGTCTAAATGTGCAGCTCGGTGAAGTCGGGGGACAGGATAAAGAAGATGCAAATGGCAGCTCCACGTTCTTGATCGTTTGTAATTTGCTTCCCTCATGGCAAACGGAAACTCATTTATGAAAGTGTTTTTCTTTCTTTTTATTCTAAATCCGTAACTTTCCTGGGCTTTATCATTTTGAGTATCTGATGATTATTTATTTTAAATTTATTTTGTTGTGTGGTGTTTGTGGGCGCATGCTAAAGGCAGGCTTGACTCATTTTACATGAGATTTTTAATTATTGTAATGTAAATAGCTAAGTTATTTTCTAGTTATTCCATAAAAGTGCTGTGCTTTGATTGGTGAACAAAAATATTTGCCTTGAAAATGAGAAATTCTTGTGAACTTAAGGCGGCACACGGAGAAAACTTCAACATTACATAATTTTAGATCTTTTTCGGTAGACTCAAACCTTTTTTTTTTTTTTTTTTTTCGGGTAAATCTCAAACCTTTTTGTCTCCATCATATATTCAACTATTCTATAGAATCCAAGAGATAACAAGTCTGACGAGAAAACAAACCGAGACTCTTATTTTCTGTCATTTAGTTCTTTAATTGATCTTTTAAAGATTAGTTTGTTAATTACATTAGTTTTTGTAATTTTTTTTCATTAAATTAGTATTTTTTTAAAGATTCAAAATTTCATAAATTAGTTTTTATGGAGAATTAAAGTAAGACATAAAACGGGAATTGGATAACTTTTTTATATTTTTTTAAAAATTGCAATGATGATATATATTAGTGTATGAAGGATTTATTTGTCAGTTTATTGAATATATTTTTCTTAAAAAGAGAAATTTAACGTATGGCATGCAAATATATTGAAATTCATTAATAAGAAACTATTTTAATGTGTTGCTGTAGCTTTTTTTTATGGTATAGTTTAGATGATAATGGTTGATAATTTTTAAGTGAAGAAATTCATACTCGGTTGTGTCACATATGATATTGATGAAAATAATCGGTATACAAATTATTCATATGTATGTCATGTGAATTTTTGTAATGAGAAATGAATTCTCATGTTGTGACTCAATTGGTGGTGGACTTTACATTTATTAAAAAAAGAAAAGAAAAGCTTTGCACATAAATCGAAGGGTCACGAACATGAGAATTCAATTCTCATGCAACATAAGAAAATGTTTTCCCTTTGTATTATATTGTTTTAATTCGTATAATAAATAATACATTTGAGACTGATGAGTTATTTGAATTGTGTCATGTCAATTCACAAATAAGAACTACTATATGCTTTTATCTATTGTAAGTTTGGATCTTGGAATCACATATTTTTTTATTCTAGCTTTTTGACTAAATAAATGTGTCTAACACAAAAAATACCTATTTAATTCATTTTTCAAAAGATATTACAGACTAATACAGTCAATTTTGCATCTTGAACATATAAGATAAGTTGTGCATGTTGACCATACGAGACTTAATGCTAGCGTGAAAGTCCCGCACATTGATTGTAAAGTCTCATGTGTGGGACTGTCACGTTAGCATTAAATCTAGCATGGTCAATGTGCAAGACTTGAAAGAGTCTTGCATGGTTAAAAAATGGGACTTCCATGCTAGCATTAAGTTCTGCACGGTTAAAATGTGAGATTGACACATTAGTTTGAAATATTTTTTAAAAATAAATTAAATTATTATTTTTTTAAATTAATTTGGTCAAGGAGCCTTTTTCTTTTCTTAAACTTAATAAGGTAAATAAAAATCTGTTATCACTTAGCATTATTATTAAAAGTTCATATTCTTGAATTGAAAGATTTATATCAACATGTAAGTACCATTTTTAATATCTTTTATTAAGTAATAAAATGTATATTCTTCAGTATGTTGAAGAAAAATGTCAAATTATATAAATGTATTGAAGATTTATTGCAATTTGTCAATTAAATATTTATTTTTTAATTTGTTCTCTCAAACCATAGTTAATTATGTCAAAAAAACATTACTTGTCCAAGAATAACTTCTTCCAAGTCGAGTTAGTTAAGAAATTTAAGAAGCTTTATAAAGTCTAAGAAATTTATTCATTTTAAAGACTGAGTAATCATTTTATAAATATAGCTTTTGTTTAACCCTGCAGTTACTTTATTATTTTGCTGTTATTCACCAAACTAAATTTATAACAAACTAGTTCCAATATTCTCACCTTAAAATAAATAAGAAAATGAACATAATTTGAATAAATAAAAAATTGAAATTTTGAACGGTTTCCTCGTTAATTTAAGGACCTAATTACTCCATTTGCTGATTGATAATATGAGCCGTGACCAATTAAGTAGTAGTATAACCTAAAAACACTGCACATCATAAATTCTTAATGAATGTTCCTTTACATATTAAAAAAAGTATTTTGTCTGTTGTGAGTTTAGAGATATGCTTTGCCGTTAGAAGCGGCCATAAGAAAACAAAAAGCAGTACTCATTACTGAACACCTAAATTAATAAAGCGCGAAGTGTTTGTGATTTTAAATCAAAGAACATTATGTTATTGTAAGAGACATAGACACAGAAAAATATTATTTAAATTTTAAATTAAAAAAATCATTCATTTTTTCTCTTATGATTTTTATTTTTCTCTTAAAATGACATAATTTATATCATTTAAAATGATAAACACCAAACCTATTAATAAATTATGAGTTATGTTTATATCATTTTACATGAGATAAACAACTCTCCTACATATCCAAAAAGAGATTGGGTCTCACCACTCTTTTTTCTCTTTTCTTTTACGTATGAGTCCCACTTATACTTTTATTTCTACAACATGCGATAATTTTTCTCCTACAACATAAAAAAATATATCGCATAAATCATTGCAAGTTTGCAACAAAATATTCAAAAATTTGAGTCTCATGAAGAGAGAGAAAAAAGAGGGAGAGAGACAGAGACACTCAACAAACAATTCCGTTGGAGTTGGGTCCCTAAAAGGTTAACAAAACAAAACTACAATTCAATTCAATATTACTATTCGCCACAACACAACACAACATAGAGATACACAGAAGAGAAGACAAGGCTCCAGAACAACAATAACAAGCCAGTGACGGAACGATGTCGTTTCCCTCAGAGAATCAGAACCCTAACCCTAATTCTCCAATGAAGAAAAGAACACTGAGGTGGTCGGATATCTGGCTCAAGCACACGAAATCGAAACCTCTAAACGATGTGGTTGAGGTTGTGGCGGCAATGAAGCTTCACTCTCTCTCTCCTCGGTCTCATAAATCGAACCCCTTAATCTCCAATTTGTCCATCATTGACCGAACTCTTCTATTGTCTGATGAACTTCTTCTCAAAATCCTCGCCAAGTTTCCAGATTCTCCTCAGAGGAACTCAAATTCCCTTGTTTGCAAGCGTTGGCTCAATCTTCAGGGTCGTCTCGTTCGCTCCATTAGGATCCTAGACTTTAACTTCCTCTTATCTGGTAGGTTAATTCATAGATTCCCCAATCTCAACCATGTTGATTTGGTTTCTGGGTCTTTGATTTCGCCATCAAGTTCAGCAATTTTGTTGAGTAACCGCGTTTTGTCAATGCATATTGATTCTGGGTCTTCCCCAAATTGGTGTTTTTGTGAGGAAAATATGCTTCCTTTTGAGGTTATTGATAATGGGCTCAGTGCACTCGCTAGTGGGTGCCCCAATTTGCGTAGGCTCCAGGTTATTGGTGCCAGCGAGATGGGTTTGCTCAGTGTGGCTGAGGAATGTTCCACCTTGCAAGAATTGGAATTGCAGTGTTGCAGTGACAATGTGCTTCGCGGGATCGCGGCGTGTGGGAATTTGCAGATCTTGAAATTGGTTGGGAATGTTGATGGATTCTACAATTCTGTGGTTTCTGATATTGGGTTAACGATTTTGGCTCAGGGTTGTAAGAGGCTTGTGAAGCTTGAGCTTAGTGGGTGTGAAGGGAGCTTTGATGGGATTAAAGCAATTGGTAAGTGCTGTCAAATGTTGGAGGAGTTGACCTTTTGTGATCATAGGATGGATGATGGATGGCTAGCTGCACTTGCATTTTGTGAGAATTTGAAGACCTTGAGGTTCCTGTCTTGTAACAGAATTGATCAGAATCCAGGACTAGATGAGTATTTGGGTTCTTGTCCAGCACTTGAACGGTTGCATTTGCAGAAATGCCAATTGCGGGATAAGAAGAGCATAGCCGCAATGTTTTCTGTATGTAGGACTACCAGAGAGATTTTTCTTCAGGATTGCTGGGGATTGGATAATAGCATGTTCAATTTTGCAATTATTTGCAGGTAAGGTCCTCCTCAATTATTTGCAATTAATTGCCCAATTGCAATTATAAACTTTTAGCCTAATTGTCCTGGTTAACAATCTATTGAACTTATATTGTGATTTGTATTTTGTATTGGCCAATGTTGAAATTTCTGTAGTCATATACGTATAATAATTGTATTCTAGTCTGTAGGGAAATCCTATATGTTTATAAAGTGCAAATAATCTTTGGATTCAATGTGGTTGGAGTGGTTCTTTTCTGTTAGATTAAAGTTTTCCATTTTCCTTTACCCAGTTTTCAGTTCATTAAAGAGTAAATACCTTTTTGCTTTATCACTGCCCCGGTTTGCCCCCTTTAAATTTCTGTTGTCATATACGTAAAATAATTGTATTCTAACATCATATATGTCTTGCCAATCTGGTCTGTAGGGAAATCCTATATGTTTATGAAGTGAAAATAATTTTTGGATTCAATGTGGTTGGAGTGGTTCTTTTCTGTTAGATTATTGTGAAATTTTCCTTTCACACCTTCAGTTCTGGATTAACTAATATATTTAAATTTTATGGCTGCAATAAATTGACAGTAAACTGAACTGAATAGTTTTAATCTTTTCTGAAGGTAGTTTTACTATTGTTAGTTGACAAGCTATATGGAAGTGCCTCCAACCAGCTGGAATTATTTGTGAGTAATGTATTGATAGTTGTTGCTCTATTTCAGGCGTGTAAGATTGGTTTACTTAGAAGGATGCTCATTGTTAACAACAGAAGGTTTGGAGTCTGTAATTCATTCATGGAAGGAGCTTCAGAGCCTTAGAGTAGAGTCATGTAAGAATATAAAGGATAATGAAATCTCTCCTGCGCTTGCAACCTTATTCACCACACTAAAGGAGTTGAGATGGAGGCCAAATACCAAATCACTTCTTCAATCAAGTCTTGTGGGGATAAACATGGGAAAGAAAGGTGGTAAATTTTTCAAAAGGACATGATAACGGCTGAATTTGCCATGCAGTAGTAATCTAAATCTAGGCTATGTCTTTAGAAACACATTATTTTCGCTGACATAGTGAGAATTGTACCAATGATTATTTTGTAACGGTTAACTTAGATGTTGACGGTGGAAGATTGTTCATTGTTTTCTTCCGTCAGAATAAGGAAGAAACCCCCAGAGATATGTAATTATTTAAAAGTCTAACCCAGTTCACTCCACGTAGAAATTGGGTACACCTTGTTCCTCTGCATTTTTCTGTTTGACTTAGGTGAAACTTTAGTTAAAAGTAACCATGCTACGGCTATATGTGGGCCTTTGGCATTAAGATGCTATAAACTATGCATTTTATGAATTTTCACATGTCATAAAATGATTCTGCCTGTAGTTTGCAAGTACTTTTTTCTTCATACTTATATCTGCACAATTCAGCACAATCATGCCAGTCCAAGCAGAATGATTAGTTAAAGTTTGTCCAAGGTACATTTAACATTTTTTTAATGGGAAAAATGTTTATCCTTTTAAATAACATAATTTATATTCTTTCACTCTCACAAAGAGGTGGGGACTCACACTTTTATTTTTTTTTGTCAACTCTTACTCCTTCTTTATCTATTTCTTTCTCTCTATCTCTTTCTCTCTCTTAAAATGACATAACCTTACATATTTTAAAATGACACACACTTTATCCTTTTTTAATATATTTTTGAAAAATTAATAATGCATATAAAGATATTGTGATTTTTTTTTTAAAGAATTGTGCATGAGGAACTGTGAATTCCCCCCAAATATTTTCAAAATCATATTTTCCTACGGCACAACTAGTTTGGGATAAAGATATTAGGGTTTTATAATTCTCATGTAATATGAGAATTAAAATCTTATTATTGATATATAAATTTTCATGGGATAAAAACCCATTATTGATATTAATGTTACCGTTGATGTTGATATTTACCTCACGGGTAGATCACAATGTAAGAAACAAGTTAATTAACTTAATTAGTTTGATGGCCAAATATTTAACATATATTGTAAGTATTCTTGTTTTTTAAATAATAATTATATCAAAATAATCTTTTAGAAAAACTACAGCAATCCTGTTCGGGAAAATTTGTTGAATTCACAATTATTTGAATATAAGAGTTTGGACAACCGGGGTATATAACGCTTGAATTAATTTCTTTGGTAGCAAAATAATCTTTTAATATCAAAAGTTGACATTAAATTGATTAGGTTAATACGAAATATGTGTATTACTCAAAAAAAATAAAAAATCTCAATGTTAAAAAGTGATATATTTATATCACATTATAATATAGAGCGAGGATATTTTGACTACCAAAATTTTTCACTACCAAATTATTTCCAATCTAATCATCATTGGATCAAAGAGAGAATGTTAAAAAATTTATGAAGAGAGAGAAGATTTATTTAACGGTGATTAGATCTAGTAAGTTGGTAGTGGAAAATTTTAATCTAATATTCCTCCTCTATAATATATGCGATTGGTTTCAAAAATCAGACAAGATATATTATCCGACTAACTTGGTAATCTTAGGATAAAATAGCTTTTATAAGTACATATTATTTCAGTATTTCTTATTCTTATCCGACTCTTTTAATCTATCTGTCCACCCAGACAGGCAGTAAAATTTTTCGGTATCATATGTTATATTCTCAATAAAGTTTTGCAATATTTTGAAAATATATAATATAGTGAGTATGGTACCTGAAGATTTTTTTTAATTACAAAAATGCTATTGATACGTCATTCTTTCGAAAAAATATTATATAGTTTTATAAGAGTTATGTTCCATTCACTGAATGACACTATACAAAAATTTATATTTTATTTTTTGTTTCTCCTCTCTCGTTAATAGTTATCTTATCCTGATTGGTTTAGATTAAATCCTATATAATATAGTGAGTACGGTACCTGAAGAATTTTTTTAATTACAAAAATACTATTGATACGTCATTCTTTCTGACAAAAATAGTTAGAAAAATACAAAAAAAATTAAAAAATACAAAAAAATAGAGAGAAAGATATTGGGAAGTGAACGTTCATGTCTGTTTGCGGCCATTAATCGAGCTTCTTCCGTGGGAATGTAATATAAAATATATAATAGAGAAGAGAAGAGAAGCAATTACACAGTAACTAACAAACAGGACTCATTCGAATAATCGAATTGAATCAAATCACAATGAAGAAGGAAAAGGAAAAGGAAAAGGAAAAGGAAAAGGAAAAGGGTGTGGTGATTTCAAGCCCCGTCAGTGGCGAAGACAGCGATGATAAGCAACATCCTTCCTTCCCATCCGTTAGATTCTCTTCCCGCAACGCTTCCTCTAAATACGATTTCGTCAAGGTCTCACCTTTTCTCAATTTCCATTGTTTTTTCCTTTATCACATGCACATTCCAATCTGGGTTTTCAATTATTTATATTCTTTTTATTTCCTCAAATACCCTCCTCACTGGATGAACTAATTGTGAGAATTGCGATTTCAAGTCTGTTTTTTTTTCTCTCTTTTTTGCCCCTTCCCTTGGTCAGAGGAACAACAGAGAATAATTTAATGTCTTTTACTTGCTTTTGTGTTTCGCTTTCTCTATATAATGTTTTATGGGTTTTGTGCTTATAGGTAAAGGTGTGGTTGGGTGATAATGCGGACCACTACTATGTTTTATCCAGATTTTTGCTCAGTAGAATGCTAACGGTAACCAAGGTATGACATAACTCCGGTTCATGCTGCTGTTTCCTGGGTATTGTTTTCTTTTCTTTTCATTTAAGTTACTTTAGATGGTTAGGACTAGAATTGTATATGTTCTAATATCCAAGGGTTGGAGTCATGCCTGATGATTGAAGTGTGTACTGTTGGTGTACATAAGATGTGTCCCATGAAGGGTGAAGTATGTTGATATAGGGGGTGTTCATAGTGACAATGGTAGAGACCAAGGCACTAGTGAAGCTTCCCATATATGTGCATAAAGGGGGGAGTGTGTGTGAGAGCTCTGCGTAGAGGCAGAGTAACAACATAGGAGAGGAGTGGGGAAAAAGATCCCCTCTCCATGTGTGAGGGGTATTTAGAGAGGAGAGTCCTCTCTAGCATGGGGGAGTCAAGCCCCCCCTCAGCTGTCTCATCAAGCTGCCCACTGTCAGTGTACAGGGGCAGCAGATGTCCCAGTGGAGAGCCTCTATGGCTTGCCATGGGTGCCCTCTAGAATGTTCTAGACTGTGGGCTTAGGAGATTGAGCCCAACTAGTGGGCCTAAGGTGAGTAGTATCCAGAACAAAGTGAAAAATGCTTGTCATATTTAGTAGGACTTATTCTACTTTCAATTTTTTATTTAGGATTATACTTTGATTTCATCTTGCAATCTTAATTTGAGTTGGTGAAAACTAGTAAGGATGTTAGTAGCATTTATTATTAGCTTGTTGATTTCAGATTCCAAACCATGTAGCTATCAAAATTGCTCTCGAATTGAAGAAGCTGCTCATAGACAACAGCCTTCTAGATGTGTATGCCATTTTCCATCTTTTTCCTTTTCTGATGTTGGTTTTTTTATATTCCTCCTCATTTCCTTTCTCCATATGTGTTTTGTGACTACTAGTTTGAAATTTCCTTGTATTGTGATTCTATGCTGCAGCTCTCAGTCTGATTTGGAAGCCAACTTATTTAAGGTATGCTATTTTTTTTAGTTTGATTTGTCCAACACACAATCAGTCCCACTTTTCTTGGCCTTTGGTACTTCTGCCGCTCTCTTTCTAAAGCTAACCTTTTTCTGTGATACACTTTTATTCAAGACATATGAGGAAATTTTGAATGAACTTCCATTTTTGGCTTTTTGTGTTTGAACTCATGGTTAAGATTGAAGTTTTGTGGGCAGCTACTACTTGAAGTTTTGTGGGCATGTCTTGAATTCCTTTGGATATTTTTCCTCCAATATTTATTTTATACAGGAAATTTGTGTATGTGTATAAAAATAATGTAGTTGATTGATTCGTTGGGCAGGTCTGTACAGATATAGATACACATTGAAATATCAAATAGAAATTGCTTTTGGATGGTTTTAAAATTTAAAATCAAATGGGGCTTAAATTTTTATAGGATTTTATCTCTTAATAGTAGCAAGTTGGATTCCATTATGTCATTCATGATTGGAATTCCTCACTTTTCTAAATGTTGATAGTCATTTAATCTATAAATATTTTCTAATAGAGTGCTATATGTGCAGCTTATGGAGCGGCGGGGATATGGAGTTGAGTACATAAATCGTTATAAAATGATGACAAGGTTAGTATCTTTATGTTGGAGACAATTTTTGTTTCCCCAAAACTTGTAACTGAGTGAATATCTTAACCTCTTTTTCTATCAAAAATCAAGAATTCTATCCGTTTCCTTCGTTTCTTAAAAGATGATGGCGGGGTTAGTGTGCATGTATGGATGCTTGTTCCTTTATGCATGTATGTATGTATGCATAGAAATTTTGCCTTTATACATGTAATTTGTATGCATGTATTAAATTTGTGTTTGTTTTGTACATGTGCACATAAATGTTGATATGTAAATATCATCTGTATGTGTCTGCAATTTTTCCTGTCTTTCTAATTGTTCTATTAAGGTGTTGAAAACTTTTCACATTGATGTTTTATGGAGAAAAGAAAAACAAATTACTTGAGGGAGATATCTTTTATAGTAATAATGAGGCTATTTTTTATTTATATTTTTCATTTTTCTTCTCTCACCATACATCCAGATTTCACCATCAAAGGGTTCCATTAGTGATCCTCGTCTGCGGAACTGCTTGTGTTGGGAAGTCTACTATTGCCACCCAGCTTGCACAGAGGCTAAATTTGCCAAATGTATTACAGGTAGGCATTGGATGTCTCTAATATAAATTGTATATTCCTATCATAAAAAATAAGGGTGATTTCAATTAGGTGCAAGTTAACAAAAAGTATTTTCATTTTGATGTATCTAACCAAATTGGATTCTTATTTTTTCTAGTTGACTGGCACCTAATAGGAGTTGTCCCTATATTTTATTTGATTGTTTGAAATTATATACAAATGATTTTGACATTTTTCTTGTTGATTCTGATAGACAGATATGGTTTATGAATTGCTGCGCACATCAACAGAGTATGTCCTGGACTTCTTTATTTCTTTCTAAGTTCTATTAGTAAAGATTAGTATTTTTGCTTTGATTGAAAGTTCTGTTAGTAAAGACAAGTATTTATTCAAGAAGTGTTATCATAAGCAGACCATGTTAAGGCTACTTTAGGCCTAGAATAATTTGCTTATGAAATCAATTTTTCACAAAAAAAAAAAAAAAAGCAGAAGTTCATGGATATATATAATGTTATTATTACATAGCAAAAATCATTTTTATTAATGCAAATATTATGCTTGAATTCCTGTGGTATGACTGATGTTGGTAAGATCTTGTTAATTACATTATTGGATGCTGCTTTTAGTTCTAATATCTCTGTCTAGCTCCCGGTATGTGTTCAATTCATGTAGTTCTTTTTATGCATATTATCATTTATGTGTTGATATTTTGAAAGGTAAATGTTAAACATTTTTTATTTTGAATTTATAATTATAATTCATAAACTATAAATGTTAGTAGATGTCAGCATAGCCACCATACATGAAAGGCCTCTGGCAAACCTGAACTTTATGTTAGCATTTTCACTTTTTTGGATCTATGATTTTCATTTCTTGGATCACTGGAGTGATAATATTATGTATATTTATATATCAAATTGGAATGATTATTTTATTTTATCTGATATAGTGCACCATTGGCATCGACTCCTGTATGGGCCCGAGAGTTCAGTTCATCAGAGGAGTTAATAACTGAATTTTGCAGAGAATGCAGAGTTGTCCGTAAAGGTAATCTCAGTTGTTTCTAGTTTGAGATCTCTATAATTTTATAAAATGGATTTGTTTATCATTATTATAAATACTATATTTTCATAGAATCGTATGGATATTTTATTTCCTTAACAGTTGATTTATGATAAATTGACATTTGTTTCTAGGTTTGGCTGGTGATTTAAAAAAGGCAATGAAAGATGGAAAACCAATTATAATTGAGGTATGTATAACATGTATTTAGTGGCAGATTCTGATGCACCTAGGGTTGGCTTAGAATTGTGTGTGCGTCGTTTTTAGGTTTTTAGACTTATTTTTATTTCACTAGCAATATCATTTTTTTGCATTTTTTTTTATTTTAATTATGTTTTAGTGTTATTTGACACCTTATAAAATGATGTTTAAGACCCCATTTGTTGGTTGTTGAATTTTTTATGATTTTGATAATCTATTTAAGAACAAAAGGGTTTCTCTTTTCAAATTCCAATTTTCTTTTACAAATAGAAACAAAATGCACAATTTTAAACTTTCCTTTTTGTTTTTGTACCAAATTTAGTTAAATGCATAATTGAAGATAATATAAGAGGAAATCTGATAAGAACCTTGGGATGCACCACCCCAAAAGCTAGCTCGAAGGGTGGGAGTGCCCAAGGTCTTATAAATCCCACATTAGTTGCTCATACAACCAATGTGGGACTCCAAGTCCCATACCTTGCAAATAGGATCGTAACATTCCACCACGCTCCGCAGCCCCGGCGCGCCCACGCGGGCTGGCTTTGCGCTAGTCTTTTACTAGCCCCGGGCGAACACTGCAATGCCGGCGTCACCACCCGCGCCGCTCGATTGCAACCGGGAGGCATAGTGGAAGGCTCTGATACCATTTGATAAGAACCTTGGGATGCACCACCCCAAAAGCTAGCTCAAAGGGTGGGAGTGCCCAAGGTCTTATAAATCCCTCATTAGTTGCCCATACAACCAATGTGGGACTCCAAGTCCCATACCTTGCAAATAGGATCGTAACAAAATCATATATAGAAAAGAAAAATGATAATTCATGTATAACTTCAGTGTCCCATAAATACATCCGATTAAATTTTGTTTTTATAATTTGATATGCCTTTTCTTGTTTATTATGAAGTCAAAATGTTTCTCTTATTGGGTTCATTTTTTCATTTTTATTTTCATAATGACAGGGAATACATTTGGATCCTAGCATTTATTTAGTTGATGATGAGCATAAATCGCCTTCTGGTGTACAGGCAGAAAATAAAGAGATAAATCCAGCATCTGTGGCATCGGATGATAATGCTTCGGTACAAGTAAAAGATATTTATGTGTGTAATGGTGATGAGAGTAATGGTGGATCAAGGATTTTGAGCTCCAACGAGGGAGTATCTGTTGATCAGTTTGATGAGGTATCAAATTCTATGACATCCATGGACTTACTTGGAAGCATCTCTGAACATAAAGGTTGGTCTCTACTATTTGTCATATCTTAATGCTGTTTAGTTCTATTCTAAGAAATAAGACATAATATGCATAAAATAGGCATTGTTTCAATTTAAATTTAATGAAAAACTAGTTTGTCATGCAGGTGCTTCCCTTAGAGAACTGGAGACAGATAGACCTACTGCTAGTAAGGAGAAGTCAGGTCCCAAACCAATAATTGTGCCTATTGTTTTGAAGATGGCTGAATTTGATCACAAGGTTGTCTCATTGTCCATTATTTTTATGAAAGTAACAATTTTATGCATAAGTGGTTCTTGTTTACACTTGTAGCATGTCCATCATCATCATCAACAACACTTTAAACCCAAACTAATTGGGGTCGGTGGTAGATGAACCCAATGATAAATAAGAGGAGATTAAAAATAAAATAAAATAAAATAAAGTAATAAAATATAAAATAAATTAAAAATAGGGATGTGAAAAATAACCAAAAAATTGGATCGAACCATGAACCGAACCGAACCGCCCCATAAAATAACCGGTTTTTAAAAAACCCGTTCATGAACTGAACCGGTTCTTAAAAGAACCGGTTCATGAATCGAACCGGTTTTTAGAACTGGTTTAAGAACCAAACCGTTTCCGAACCGAACTGAGCCTCTTTCAAACCGAACCAAATTAATTTTTATTACTTTATTTTTTATTTTATTTTTCTTTTCAAAAGAGGGTCGAACCGAACCACTTCCGAACCGAATCAGTTTTGAACCGAACCACTTCCGAACGGAACCACTTTCGAACCGAACCATTTAAACCAATTCGGTTCGGTTTTTCAAAAAATCTGGTTTGGTTCGACCTATGCATATCCCTAATTAAAAATAAAATTAAAAATAAAAATGAAAATAAAATTAAAAATAAAAATGAAAATAAAAATAAAAATTGGGGAAGGGGGAAATAAGATAAAAGACAAGAAGGGTAAAAGAAAGAGAGGAGGGATTGAAGAGGAAAAGGACTAAAAAGGACTAAAAAGGGACTATATGGAACATAGGAATAACAACGGGTTTAACCTTCCACCCTGCTTATAGATTTTCTCCATTCCGTCCTAAGACACACCATCTACCAATCTATATCCCACTCCATTAAGTCTTGTTTAACTACCATTTCCCAGATAAGTTGCGGTCTATCTCTACCTCTCTTTGTGTCGAGCTCTTGGTAATACACTTGTAGCATGTCCAACTTTGGAAATTTATTTGATTGTCCAATGGTACAGCCAGGTCCTGTTTGTATCTCCATAATTTACTTGTAACTTTTAAGTCAAATAATCTAGAAAGACTTCTCTTATCTTATTTGCAGGCATTACTTGAGGAGTGGATCTCCACTCGTACATATAATGATAAATGCACAGACCAGGTACAGTAAATTATAAACTTCAACCAACCACCCCAGGCCTTTGTGTTTTTGGCTACTTTGTGCTTTTTGCATTTCAGTTTGTAAGGGAATTTATGAGAGTTATGGGAATGAAGTCATTTAGTGATTTATTCTTTCGGAATCCTGTAAAAGGACCAAAACTACAGTAGCATACATAATGAAGCCAAAGAAATCATCTTGTAAAACAAGTCAATCAGGACTTATACAGTGATTCAGGACAAACCACTTTTAATAATAATACTAAAAAGATTCAAGTAATCTGCTTCAATATACCATGCAACTAAGCAATGCAAAGGCACCAGTCTTCATATTTTTGTCAAGACAATTTTTGCATAGATCTGAATAAGGTCTCTGCGGTAAGCTTGCTTGCTGTGGTGTGTCAGGTCGCGGGTTGGGAAAGGCTGCCTAGAGTATTCCCTTCCCCAGACACTCACGAAGTGGGTATTTGAACTGGGTCGGCCCTTTTGAATAAGGTCTCTGCATTTGCAACGTATCATTGGTGCTAACCTTGTTGAGAAAGATATCTATACCACAATTACTTAAAGAATCTTAGCTTTAGATATGATTAGCAAGAGGAGAATGATTGGAATTAAGTAGATGAACAAGAAGTGGTAGGTTGATTAACAAAAGGATTCCCAGTTATGCAATGTCTTAACAAAGAGATGCAGAAAGAATAAAGGATAGAATAAATGATATTGACGCAGAAAGAATGAAGGATATTGAGTTGCAGGTTGTGATCCATGGTTGCTATATCATGTAGATTCTTGTGAATATAGATAGACATTCTGCCTATGCATGACCAATCACCAACTTTATGCTAAATTGATTAATTGGGGATGCAAAATTAATCTGCTTGAGAAATGAATTTTGAGGGCTTGCAGAACTTATCCCTTTTTCTGTGCCCTCCTGATTTTGTCGAAGTTAATGTTTCCAATCCTTTTATGGAGGAATAGATTTCGAGAGAGAAAAGATGCTAAGAAGGAGTGCAAATACGAGGATAAGGAAACTGAGCCGAAAAAAAGAAAATAAAATAAAAGAAAGAGTGAAAGAGGAAAACACATTAAAACAACTAGGCCTGCCAATTTTGTTGTGAACAGACATCTGAGACACCTCCCAAAAAAGCCAGAGGAAGAACCACTATGAGTCCAAATAAACTAATATAAGATTGGGATTAAATCTTTCTCAGCTGTTTTCTGAATTTTGTTGTTCAATCTACAGGATAATGATAAACTTATAGCCAACTTGAAAACCATACAGGATTATCTGTGCTCGTTCACATCACAGGTATGTGCAAAAAATACACTTTTATATTGATTACTAGAATTTTTAGTGGGCAATCCATTTTTTTTCTGGATGTATTTAGTTTGATGATTATCTACACAATTGCTTGATTCTTTTTCAATTCAAATTGTTATATGTGTACTACTGGTAGAAGGGCCGGCTTGGCTCAGCGGTAAGCTTGCTTGCCGTGGTGTGTCAGGTCGCGGGTTCGAATCAGCCTCTCTGCAAAAAGTAGGGGAAAGGCTGCCTTTTTATTCCATGTTTCCATGGTGAATTGTTTCCTTTTATTAACTAATTAATGCGAAACAGTTGATAAGAAATCTTATTCGCTGATACATTAACTAATTTCGGGGGTGTTACATATGACATTATTGTTCATGCTTAAAATTTTACCATTTTATGTTACAGGGGTTAACTGTGGTCAATGTATCAGCGACAACATTTCCTCAGACATTGGATTGGCTGCATAACCACCTTCTTGAGGTATATATGTGTGTTGACTGTAAAAAGTTGATTATATATGACATTTATATTTTGGTACATCTTACAGTCAATACTGCTTTATGCTTGACGTAAGAAAGTTTATTAGAAGAGAGAAAGGAGTGCAGAGAAAGAGGAGGATTCCTGTACCAAAATGTTGAAGAAATAGCATAATGACACAATGAAAACATTCAAAATTTATTAATAAAAAAGTCTCTCATATCCCCTCATTCCATCTCAACAACATATTTTGAAAGAATGAAACCTTCAGACATTCTTATCTGGTGATGGTAGCATGAAAGGACTGAAGCTGGCCTGAGTTTAACTGTTCTTGTTCTACTGAAAGTATGTGGCATTTTTTCTTTACCTATTAAAATCTGTCTTGGACGAGTGTTGGAGCAACTGTATGGTTGCTCCTTCAAGGGTTCGAATTTGGAAAATAGATTTTTGCAAAAATGTAAGAGGAAGGTTGCATACAATCAACCCTCACTTCTACTCCCGCAAATCAAGGAGCTTTGTGCATCAAGTTTGCTTCTATTAAAATTTGTCTCCCCCCCTCAAACAGGAGTTGCACCAATTATATTTTTTTGACATTGTAGATTACTCCTATATTCGTTTTATTTAGAAATGACTTAATTTAATCTTTTTCAGTGCATCGAGCAAGGTATTTCATTAGGGTCATCTGAAAATGTTACACAAGTAGCTGCAGCATAGTCCATGTAATGTTTTCAATTTTTACAGGTATGAAATTGCCATTAAGGTTTACTTCTTTTTTTTTTTTTTTTTTAGTAAGTCTTAGCATTTGGTGCACTTTGGATGTTATTGATTAAAGTGTCAATGGTTCAGATTTTTTAGTTTGCCATGTATCATCATTTCAATCATACGAGCTGTTTACTTTTTCATCAGAAGGTTATTGAAGTTTATTTAGAGCCTGTTTGGGACATTTTTTTTTTAAGGTAAAAGCTACTTTTAAGCTAAAATTAAAAAAAAAAGAGCTTAAAAAATAAAGCTAAAAGCTATTTGGTGATTATATAAAGTTGTTTTGAGGGTTTTGAAGGAGGAAAGATGAAATAATTTATTATTAAGATGGATTATTAAGGTAGAGAGTAAAATTGATAAATACAAATTTAGAATAAGTGTGAAACTGGAAAATAAATATGAGAAATCTAAAAAGCTAGTGTATATATATATATACACATATATATATATATATATATATATATATATATATTAAAACTTGTCTTACGAGCTTTTAGCTTTTGCTTATTTTATTTATTATAATAAAAATCTCTTTTTATAATTAGAGCTTTTGTAAAAACATGTTTGGCTAAACTTCTGTGTATAAGGTGAAAAGAAACTAAAAATAAGACATCTCAAATATGCACTTGCTCAAAATTGCATCCCTAATGATATGAGAGCGGATTTTTACAACTGTAGCACTGTACATTGTACAAGTATGCATGTGAGCGAGTGTTTGAAACTCAAATTTACTTTTACTTTTTGGTTATATCTTATCAAATTCCTTGCTATTTCTTTCCTTTTTTGGCCATGAATTTCCTACTAGTTCAATCATTTCAATTTTAACCACCACCTTGCCCCAAAAGAATGCAATTCTGGTTCCCCCCTTGAATTCTGCAGTGATAAATTGTCCATTTATGAGTTTTACCTTTTTTGATTAAACTATATTAGAGAATTATTTTCCCATTTATTTGCCAATAATTCAGTGATGGTTTCTAGATTCAACTTCACATTGGAAGTGGATGATGCTGGAGGATAAGTTATGAAATAAAGAAGGAAACTAGTCTGTTCATGTAAGATGCTGACTCTTCCAAGCCCCTGTTCAAAGCTATCTGCTCAACTCATCGCTGAATATCTCATTTTGTGAGTAGATGATGGCTTGGAGAAAGAAAGAAGCATGCATGCCTTCATAAAATTTGTAATTATTGTGTTATCAACATTTGCAAATGAAATAATTGTATGATTATGTGTTTTGGTGGGGAATCTCATACTACATTGCATTATGAGTGCCCCAAAAGAGGAATATCATAGCTATTTAATCTTTTTAAGATTACACATCGATAAGGTGTTTGATGGCTTTTCCATCTTAAATTTATTTACCCGAAAAAAATATTTGGAGATGCCTAAAATCAAAATTTGATTATCATGAAACCCTTTTGCTGGAAGTAGTTATTTTCTTTTTCTTTTTGATACTTGTTTATTATACATTAACAATTGACGGTGTCTGTTCACCGGTTAAGGTAATATAAATTATGGATTTTATAATTGTCAGAATTGAAATTTTATGTTGTAGAGATAAAAAGCATGTGGGATTCACGTGTTAGAAAAAATTGTATGTAGGATCCATGTCAGCATGGAAATTGAAGGGTGTGTAGGAAAATTTGAATTCTCATGTTGAATTAGAATTATAAAATCCATAAATCATTCATTACAAGTAGCATAGATTAAAAAAGGTTTTTTTTTTTTTTTATTTGACTGAAATTTCACTTTAAGAAAATATGAAAGAATTTGAAAGTTATTTTTCATGAGGAAAGTTATAGTTACAATCTTTTCTTTTTATAATCTTTTACAATCATATCTTATCACCGTTGATTTTTTAAATCAACGGTTATTATTTATTGTGAATTAATAATAATTAATGATTTTAATTTGTAAAAATTATAATCGTTGATTAGCGGAAATCAATGGTGATAAGATATGATTGTAAGAGGTTGTAAAAAGAAAATATTGTAACTATAACCTTCCTCATTTTTTCATTTGAAAAAAAAAAAATCTCAACACAATGGCTGTTGTCGGAACTCAGACCTAAATAACACGCATTGTTTGCAACCGTTATATAGCTCTTTCTTGTTTTTGTCCCTTGCACTTTTTTTCCCCTCTTTTTCATTTTTCATTTTTGTTTTTTTTTTGGGTTTCAAAATACACTGTCCAAAAAGGTTTTGGATGATCATTTCCTCCGATCTAGCGATTGTAAATCATGATATATTCAACATCAATAATATAATGTATTTGTTCGTATTTCGTTTCTCATGCGATCCCGTTTCCGTACTTTAAAAATATAAATTGCAGAGAAAGAAAGAGAAATACCATACCATTAATAAGCAACAGAATTAAATGAGTTACAACATTATATAAGGCTTCAAATTTCATCATCCCAAAGTTCTTCAATTGTTTTATAGGGACTTGTGGTTTCGTTCACGTGAAATTCCCCTCTCATAATCTTCATTTCCTCCAATCTCTCAATCTCCAAGATATCTTCATCATCCAATTTCAAATCAAATGATCCTATATTTTCTTTCATTCTTTCTTGGCTGAAGCTCTTCACAATCACACTTGAGCCTTTTGATAGTCCCCATTGCAATGCAACCTTAAAAAGTAAACGCGAAAACATTTATTAAAAAATAGAATAGGATTATATTGACAATTTTTTTTTTTTTACAAATTTACAAATTACACCATGTCTGACCGGTAAAACTCTACTCAAGAGTGTCTGACTCGTAAGCATATAACAATATATATATATATATATATATATATATATATATATATATATATATATTATATTGACAATTTTTTTTTTTACAAACTTACAAATTACACTTTTCCCTAATATATATATATATATATATATATATATATATATATATATATATATATATATATATAGCTTTTCAATCTACTAATGATAAAATTCAAATATTACATGTATCAATTGTAGTATTAAAAAATGCTTTGGACTTAAAAGTTTATACCTGTGCAGGAGTTGCTTTGTGTTTGAGGGCAATTGATTGAATGATTGGATGATTAACCACTGCTGTGGATCCCCATGCATTCCCTGGCCCACCAAGAGGTGAATAGGCACTCACATGGATCTTGTGGTCCCCACAGGTCTCTCTGAGCTTTCCTTGCCTCCACATTGGATGCATTTCCACCTAAGTACCAAGATTGAGTTAATTAAATTACTCTAATGTATGTGAATTTGGATTCACTCCCGTGGAAAAATGGTCATGTGATATGTTATTTGATCACAATCACTCATTTTCACTCATTGATGATGAGATAAGAGAGAAAAAATAGTATAATTTTTAAATGAGTGATTGTGATCAAATAACATGACCATATAATCGTTATTTCACATTAGAGGATCTAAATCCCAGAGATTTATACTTTATTTACCTGATTAACAGCTGGTGGTGTAGAAGCAAAATCTAATAGCCACTCAATCTTCTTGCTAGAGAAATTGCTAACCCCAATGCAATTACACAACCCCATTTCTAGGCATTTTTCCATCCCTTCCCATGTGGTCTCAAGATCCAACTTTTCAAAGTCATCTTCCTTAGGCACAGGGTAGTTAACCCATGGCTTCAACTTGACAGGCCAGTGAACTAGGTACATGTCCAGATATTCCATGCCCAGATTCCTGTTTATCATTCAGAGTAAATAAAAACAACAAAATCAATATTAGATTCCCAACATTGATTTTGTTTCCATCCTTCGAAATTGAGTAATTAGTCTCATGATATTAAAAAGATAATGTCACATCAAATTGGGATACATATTCTGGACCACAAAGCATACTCTATTTTTTTTTTTGTTATCCCATGAGATTTTGATTTTGGTAATGATACACCACATGCATTATACGTTATTTTCTTTCAATTACGTTAGAAAAATCATGAAAAGGCAAATGTTAAGATACGGTAGTATCTGAAATTTTCCCTCCAGCTTGTTTTAAAGCCAAGGCATGCAATTTACTTTTTTTTTTTTTGTTTTTGGGAAATAGTATCTTTGCAATTATGCAAGGATAAGGCTGCGTACAAGGATTTCCTCCATCCCATACTCGCTAGTCGGGTTTAACGGGAAGTGGTTTTTTTTTTTTTTGGAAAGTTAACGAAGGATTCTTTGTGCTTACTCTAGAGTGTGTTTCAATGCAGAAACAGGATCGTTGTGATCACTCCCCCACAGTTTGGATGTCAAGAAAATATCTTCTCTGTCTACTTCTCCATAGCATATTGCTTCATTTATGGCTTTTCCCACTGCTGGCTCAGAACCATATATTTTTGCTGTATCAAAATGCCTATAACCCATCTGCATTTAATATACATATACATATATACATGAGTAACAATATACATATACATATACAAGAACCAATTCAACCTAAAAGCTTAAGCTATTGGGTGAGGCTACATTAATGATTTTCATATATCTCGACATGCCCCCTCACACAAGAGCCCATTGGGCTCGAAGGTGGACAATGCACACGCCCACCTACCCGTGCGAACAAAGAAATTCCACTTGAAAGAAAGTGGGGGGCGGCGAGAATCGAACCCGGGACACGAGGCTCTGATACCATGTAAAGAACCAATTCAACCCAAAAACTTAAGTTATTGGGTGAGGCTACATTAATGATTTTCATATATCTCAACATACAACAATATATATATATATGGTTAGTACTTATGAGTACCTCAATGGCATTGTGGATGGCAAGTTCTGTTGTGTTCCTATCATTTGGGAAGGAATAAGTGCCAAATCCAATGAGAGGCAATGTAATGCCACAGTTCAAACGCACATGATTTCTCCTCATTCTGTTCTTTCTGTCTTTTTCTTTGTATGTGTGTGTTTCTAGCTAAGTCTATTTTTTTTGCCACTGTGCTAATATGTCTCTCTAACTTTGGCTATATATAGATTCTCCAAGTCAAGACACATACTAACTAGTTAGTTTATAAATTTAAAGTTTTTTGTAACAGACGTGGAAGAGTTAAAATCAATTATTGAGGAATGCAAATAAAAGAAAGGGATCTTCCCTGTTTCTAGGGATTTTATTAAATGGCCAATCCATCATCCAAAAGCAAACATCTTTGGGCATTAGTCCCTCAAATGAAGTCAATATAATAATATCAAATTATGATAACGTGTATAGTTTGAAGGTCGGTCAGTGAGCTGGCACTTCATCCATTTCATTATACTTCCAATGCCCAAAGTCCTCTCTCTATATATCTGATAATAAACGGATACGTTTATATTTTTTTTTTACAAATTACACCAAGTATAATCAATACACTCTTGATTAGTGTATAACCGGTCAGACATAATTAGTCTGTAAGAGTTTATAAATAAAAAGTTTGTAAATATAACATTCCCCTAAACTCATTTATAAATGCACTTTTAAGCTTGTGGGTGTATCAAGCCCGACACAATTGGTAGATAGCTGAATCTTTTAATCATGTTAACGGGGTTCGATCCCTAGCCATGTGTATAGAAAAGATTTTGTTGGGAGAGGCTGTATCCACGATCGCGTGATTTCTCTGTCTCGAGAGAATTAGTCCTTGGCTTTTGACTGGGAGGTACCCTTGGAACAATTTTCAAAAAAAAAAAAATAAAAAAATAAAAAAATTCTTCAACGGGTTTTGTAGGCAACCAATTAATACGCTAAAGAAATAAACTATTTTTTGACATGCAAAATTGTCAAAGCAAGGGATGGATATTTTATTCACTTAAAAAAGTCATCAATAGAATAATTTTTTTAATAAAAAAATACGTATTTTCTTTTATGTGTTATAGTTCAAACTTTATTTTATGTATGATCTCTTTTGAAGTTGACTATAAAAGTACATTAAGATTTATATATGTTTCTGTTGCTTAGCACTATCTCAAAAATGCTTAAATTAATGAACGACTTCCAGTTAACCTTAGTCTTGATTCTCTTGAAAGACACGTACAATAGTGCAGGAACCCTTTTGTCAGATTATGAAATCAGAAAAATAGATGAATCAATCCATCATGCTTGTCCATAGTTTTTAAAATAGCTTAATTAATGTTTATTTAATAATTAACTGAAAAATATTTAGAAATTTAAAATCAGTTATTAAATAAGACAAGTTTAAGTGTAACATATTATTCTACCAAAAAAAAAAAAGTGTAACATTTCATGTTTGTCTGTTAATTACTCACATTTTCATTTCATTAAAATAAAATAAATAAATAATAACGAACAGTGTTTGAAGTGAATTACAATAATTACAATGAAAGTTTAGAAGTATTTGAAGACAACTGTAGTTGTAGATTAAAAAAATTATTTACAATTTATCTTTTTCATTATTTTTAAATTATTATACGTGTAATTAATTAACAATGGCATACATGAAGTGGTAGTATGTATTTAAATTTTAAGTTTGATTACATATAAAATTGAATATAATAGAAAATGCCAGCTAATTTAGTTGATAAATTTCTTAGTAGATGAATGTAAGGATTTGGAATCTGTGTATGAGTTAATTGCAGGTTTTTCAAATTAGTTCTATCTTTTGACAAATAAAAAAAATGAATATAAAAAGTATTTTTCAATTACAAGAAAAAATCTTATTAGTGTCGCAAATTTTGTCACTACGTATGAAATTTCGTCACAAATTCCCGCATCGCAAAAAAATTATTTATGTCGATATAATTGTCATATGTGACAAAATTTGTGATTCACATTTATTTTTTTCTGTGTGTGTGAATATTGTGAAATGAAGAATATTATATATTTGTTACTGAAGTAATAAATAAGTTAGAAAATTGATCAATTAGCTAGTATTTAAATTTATCCATACAAATAAAAAGCAGAAAATTATAGTTCTTTTATATCAGTCAATATCATTTTTAATTTTTTTTTTTTGGTGATAGTATTTATAGATTGTATCACATTTATAATTATATCTAGTCTTATTTTGTTTTTTGCCAAAAAAAAAAAAAAACAATTCAATTGTTGTGTTTTCTTTAACTCAAAATTGTAACAATGAAAAAAATCATGAGACAATGTGTTATTGTTTGAAATGAGACAATGTGTTATTGTTTGAACTGAAATAATTTATGTCATTGCTTCATTTAATCATAAACTGATCCATTGATTTCTTTGTGGAAGAGACTTTATATATTTAGTTCAAGTTTCGGTGGTACGTTGACGTTGAAGAGATTCAATAATATTAAGTACACCGCCACAATAAGTGTTAGAATGATAAAATCATGTCATGTGAGACCAAAGATTTGTTGTTCTATGAATGTCAGGGGCATACACCTCACAAGTTTTTTTTGCAAGTTTTCTTTCAAATTTTAGTTTTAGGGTCAACCTTTTTTAATAATGATTTATCTTAGTCAACCTCTGTGTGGACCTTTATATCCATAAATGTTTCTCAAGTCTTATAAATGCATCACACTTCCATTGGTGGCAAAATCTTTGTGGACGGCCACGACCTCTTAGGTGTGAGCTGTGTTCTGTGGGGATGACTTAAAACTATACACCAAGTGGTACCGTCCTAAGACAAACACATTCTTTGTGTTTTGTTTAGTTTCATTTACTTTTAGTTTCAAGAGTGATGGTTCCCACCAAACTCCTTTAGCACATATATTAAGAAGTTTGACTAATCTCTTATTCGAGGAGGGAGACAGATCCTCTAACTCCCAAAGATTTTACAAAAATTTACTTGGAGACAAGATTTAAACTCCTAACTCAAACAAGTCTGACAGTGCTCAGTTTGATAAATGAGCTACTCTCATCGGTTTAGTTTCATTTATTTTTGGTTTCAAGAGAAAAGGTTCGTATGGTTTGGGAATCCAGAAAATATGGGATTAGAAATCCAAAATCTTAATTAGCTTTTACATAAGGAAAAGTGAAATTTTAATATGGGTTTGACTTCATTTGCGAAGTATAAAATTAAAATAAACTATATAATAATTTTAAGGAAACGATATTTAATACAGTACGTTATAAATGTACTTCCGTGCACCGTCACAATATACGTACCATGGCATTTTCATGATTTTTGCCATGTGAATTAGATATTTTCTCATTGTTTTTAGTGTGTTAGGGTATAAATCTGACAAGAAGATGTCTAGCTTGTCATATCCATTAGTAAAATCTTCATTCTTATTTGCTTGATACTGTAAATCATTTATCGATATTGAGGATCATCTTGGAATACTTAGCCGGTTAAGCATAATCGATCTTATATAATTTTGTCTACAAAAATTGTACGTATATTCAACTGATTGATAAGAAAATAATTTCATATTATTTGTATAATTTTCGTCAAGATAGATGTTTTCAAAAAGTGAGCCTAACATTCTGCCAAGCCATATTAAGTTAAACTATATCCGGGACTCTCTATTAAGTTTCAACTAATTTCCACACCTCATTACTAACCCAAAAAAATAAAAATAAAATTCCAAATAAAATATGTGAAATGCGACCTCACCTTCAATAAAGGTTTCTTTAAAATGAGATTATTTACGCCTATTTTATTTTTACATAATATATATGTCAATTACTGTTTTTCTCAGGCATGGAATTACTTGTGTTCTTTGAAGCTTGTTATTTATTTACAATGTATGAGGTGAATAACAGGTGATGTCTGCACAAACTAATGATAGCAAAACCATAACCATAAGGAATGACAACATATTTATGGAAATAGACGATACTATTTATGATTATAATTTTGAGGTCTTTGTGCAATCTCTATGATGCTCTGTGGTTGTGTATAAAAAAAAAGATTTAGGAATATTGAAAAGAAAAAAAATAAATATAGGTCCAACCATAATAGTTAAAATCGGATCTTATCTAAAATCTGAAAGAGGATAAAAAATTGTGCAAAGGCCATTGGTGTTTTTGGAACAAATGATAGGAAGAACAAAGCAGATAACTATTTTTGCGAAGAGCAAAAAAAAAGTAACTTTCTATATTTATTTTATTTGTTATTGTAACAACTTAGTTGACACTTGATTATTATTATTTTTATGTTAAATTAAAGTTTTTTTTCTTATTTATATATTGTTAATACATTTAATATTTTCTTTAAAAAATCTTCGGGGGTGCTGCCTCCGTACCCCCGCCTAAATGTGCACACATAAAATAAATTTCATAGCTCCGCCACCGGGTGCAGTTGTCCACAAAATAGATGGTTGGTTATTTTGTAGATCGTATCTTAATTACTAACTTCAAGTTAGTCAAAACATGTTGAGAGATCTTTGTTGACGCCTTGAGCCAGAAGATTTTTGACATTCAACTTTGCTTGTTTGGCTCTAGGTTGATAACTTGGAGTTAATTATGCTTAGCATTTCGTGGGTGTTTTTATGTTGCCTCTCCTTCTGCATGCAAAACAGAATTAGAATATGACTAAAACCAGTATTCATTGTTCAAACAAGGAAATAACTTATGCATTGAATATAAAAAAGAAAGACACGATCAATCTCACCAAAATATGTTTTTCATGTTGTAGATAATTTATTTTAGGGATTTTTGATATTCAACTTTGCTTGTTTGGCTCTAGGTTGATAACTTGGAGTTAATTATGCTTAGCATTTCGTGGGTGTTTTTATGTTGCCTCTCCTTCTGCATGCAAAAAAAAAATTGGCTAAAACGAATTCTTGTTCATAACATTACACAATAACTTTTCTTGAATATAAATAAAAGACTCTTATAAAACCCTTTATTTTATCCGATATACAAAAAATGCATAAGACCTATTTTTCTTTCTCTATTTTCTTCTTAGTAAATCTCATCAACTTTTTTGTATATTGTATCAGATAATTTTATTATCTCGTACAACATGAAAAACATATTATTTTTAATGAATATGGGGTTTGAACTGGGTTTTGGACCAGGAATTGGACTTTATGGATTAGGTTATCAATGGATAAAAGAAGTCTAGGATTAAGGAATATGCTGTTAATTTCGTGGTCTTGACATATTTTTTGAAGAGTGGATTTTGAACTGGGTTATGTACTTAGGGGCATTCTTATGGGCTGAGAATCGATCATATTGGACCGATAAGAAAAGACGTACTCAAAATCTAACTGTCCAGAAAATGTTTTTGGAGTGTGTTTGAATTCTGAAAATCATATCTACCGAGGAAATTTTTTTCTTTTAATAATTGCAATTAAAAAATAAATTACTGGATTAATATTATTTAGATTTTGCATAATTAATGCAATTAGTTGCACATACACGTAATGCGTAATTAATTAGTACTGCCAAATATACCATTCATGAGAGCTTGCATATATGACAATTGTGCAAGTATTAAATGTTTTATTTGCATAAAATATTTAAAAATAACATCAATTCGGTAAAAATATGTAATCGTATAATAGATTTTTTAGCTTTGAATGGGGCAAACAGTGAGAAGACGTTTTGTTAATTTTTTATTTCTTTTCAATTGAAAGAACCGGGAATTAATGTTGCGCTCAAGGCAAGTATATGGATCGTAAAAGCATTAAAGTGATGAGAAAAATATATTTAAACGTGTCAGATTATTAAGTTACCTGTTACGAATATAATATTGGCATGTGGCTTGTTTTATTTACAAAAAATAAAAGTTTATGTTAAGCCTGTCTTAGGCTGTTAGCATGTTAAAAATCAGCATGTTAAAAAATAAAAATAAGAGAACATAATTCCACAAAAAATCATTTTTCAGATAGAAACCTTAGCTTTCAATTTGCAGTAGTAATTTACAAAGTCTACAATAAATAAAAGAGAGAAGGTAGATAACAGATTATATTATCTTTGCCCATTATAAATAAAAGTGCCAACAAAAATAAAAAATAAAGAATACAAAAAATAAATAAATAAAAAATACAAAAATAAATTGACACAAACAAGTAGTGCATAGTGGAACGAATGAGTTTTTGTGGGATTGTTTGTGAGAAGGAGATAATGGTTTGGAACTTGGAAGGACCGATTTGGTTAGGTGTGGCTATGGACCGGTGGTATGCATGATTCATGCGGTCCAAGGAAGAAGAAGATGGTGGGGGTGTTGTGTGGTTGTTTTGGCTGGCGGTGGGTGTAGGTTGGGGTTTCGATGGAGATGGTTTCACCAGTGTCGTGTGCTGTCTTGGCGTTGGGGTTTCTAAAACAAATAAAGAAAGGAGAGAAAGAAGAGACCGGTTGGGGTTAAAATGATTAATAATAAAAAAAATTAATGTAACAGGCCGGGCTTTAGTCTGAAAGCCTGAGGACTTTTAAATAAAAAGATTTTTATATGTGTTCAAATTTGAGTCAATAATAAAAAGACGTGTTGGGCCAGGCCGAAACAGGTTGTGCCTAAGGCCCCCGACAGGCACCTGACCTTATTATCACCCCTAATGGCAAGTAAATTGGTTGTAAAAGTAATAAAATGACGAGAAAAGTAATAAAATCATGCACCAGGTGCATCTCGTCAGGCATCAAGTGCGCAACCACCAGAGACGGATGCACGTGTATGAGAAGGGAGGCAAGTAGCCAACCTTAAAATTTGATATGAAAATGCCATTCTCATTGCAAGTCAACATCGTGTCGTCACATAGGCTAGTAATGCACTAAATGATGTGGTAGTGAATTTCACAAATGTGGGATTGAGAGTAGTCAAGATGTTTTAATTCAGTGGTTAATTTTACATTCCACTAGGAAACATGCAAAGCTTTATTAATATCCAATTGCTCAATGATCCAATGTTGGGATGAAGCTATAGCAAGCAACATTCAGATGATAGTTTATTTGGCCACCGGTGAGAATGTCTCAAAACAGTCCTTGCCATTGTAACCGTCGGCCACAAGTCTAAACTTATATCAACCTATGGATCCATTAGGTTGCATTTTATCTTATATACCCATTTACATCTATATTGGGCTGTTTATGAGGTGAAAGATGATCACATTCTTTAATTCACCACCTATATAAGGCAATTTCACATGCACATGTAAATGATTGATCTCTAAGAAACAAGGTCATACACAACTAGAATCCACTACTACACCCTCCCTTAAAGCAGATACATATATGAGCAACAATATCAACCTCATTATACTGGTTGCACTTCTAAATTGATCTTCACACCTTTGGGATTGTGGGTAGGCTGAATAGTAGGTGAATTGGAGGTTGATGAAGGTAAATGATTTTTGGTGTATGGATATTATGATTAATATGATGAAGGCTGGTATGTGATGGGAAGAGTAAAATATCGGTTTTATTTGTTTGATCTATAATGTCAACAAAGGGAAAGTATGACTCACGATGAAAAACAACACTTCTAGAAGTAAAAATTTCTTCGGTTGAAAGATCATAGAGAAGATATCCCTTTATCCATCTTTGTATCTTAAAAATATGAATTTTCTTGCTCTAGAATCAAACTTAGTCCTATTATTTGAGAGGGTGGCAGTAATGCACAGACATCCAAATTAAGATCGTAAGGTGAATGAGAGAAGGATATATATCATATAACAATTCATAAGGAGTTTTGTTTTTGATTTCTTTTTTCTCCTTGTGGTCTTTTTTCACTATTTCGTTTTGCTGATTCAATTCCCTTTATAATTTGCACTATGTGTGACGGAATGGACCATAATTGTTTTGGTACTCTTATGGGCCAAGAATTGGATATACTGGGCCAATAAAGAAGATGTTCTCTAAATCTAACTGTCCAATAAATTCTTTAAGTGTGTTTGAATGCCGACAATTATTTTGAATGGAGCTAATAGTGAGAAGTGGTATCTCCAAAAAAAAAAATTTAAAATGCCCATTTTGATAATTTACGAATCTAGATATGTGTATCATTTTTTTCGGTAAATTTCAGATATAAAGCTGTGTCATTTTAAGTGGGAGAAATAGATAAATCATGGGAGAGAGAGTGAGGAGAAATTTTTGTAAAGATGTGAGTCTCACCTCTTTGTGAGAGTGAAAGGATTTAAGGTGTGTCATTTAAAATGACACACCTTTCCCCCTTTATTTATTTTTTAATCATTGTTTTTATCTTATATTTAGAAAAGATAAAAGAAATTTAACAGTTAACACTTGTTTAAAAATAACATTTTATATTGTTTTCTTAAAATTATATAACAAAGATAAAAATTATCAGAAGAATCTTTTTTTAAAAAAATTGAAAATCCAAACAAATTAAATGTTGACATTCTTCTACTTTTTTTTTTTCTTAAAAAATGGGATTTACAATTGGAGGGCCCGTGAATTAACACATATAACATTTTTTTTTTAGTAAAAACACATATAACAGATTTTTATTTTTTTTTGATAAACGTGTTATAGAGATTTAAATATGCAAAACAAATCACTTTATTATCTTTCGATGCATTATTTCTTCTACTCACAATTCAAACCAGTGGCGGTTCGCATATTCAGGATTTGGGGCAGTGCGCCCGAAATTTTGTTTTAAAGAAAATTTTAAATATAATAAAAAATAAAAAATAAAAAATAAAAATAAAAAAACAAAAAATATATAAAAAAAAAATTCAAATTAAAATAAAAAATTATTTCCAATATCTTTTTTTTTTTTAATCAAGTTAATTTGTTGTATGATGATAAAATATCTAATGAAATATATGACATCTCATTCCATTTTATCGTATTCCATTCATTTTCATTTTATCTCTCATTATATATCCAAGTAAAGTATAATCTAACCAACATTATATTTTACTACTATGCTTAAAAAAAACAAAAAACAAAATTCAAAGATTTATGTCTAAACCTCGATCAAGGTATGCTGAAACCAACAAAAGAAGAAGAAGAAATAAAAGCCTGTACAAAACCATACATTGAGGTTTAAATTTAATCATGTCTCAAAATTAGTCGAGCTCCCAGAATTTTTTGGTTTTCAAATAATTAGAGAAATTATGTTATAACACAAATAGCATGAACTAAACCAACAAACAATGACATTAATTTAATATGTCTTTCCTTTTATTTTATTTTTGTTTGTACTTGTGTACTTCATCCTTACAAATGCAAAACAACACCCATATCATAGATAATTGTGGCAACGAGGAGCATGTGTGCTCGGGACCTTCTTCACGCACTTCAAAATTCACTCTTCCCCTCTTACATGAAGATGACTGTTCTTGGCCTAAGAATCTCTTACTCGGACCCGTTTCATCTGAAGCTACAGAATAACATAGCAACACTTATTTCCATTTCTCCATCTATAATTATGTATATGTAAGCACAAATATAATAGATATAAGGGATTTAATTTTCTCATGTTACGTAAGAATTCAATTCTTATGTTATGACTCAATTAGTGATGGGTCCCACATTTATTAAAAAAGAAAAAAGAAAAGAAAAGTTTTACACGCAAATCGAAGGGTCACAACATGAGAATTAAATTCTCATGCAATATGAGAAAATGTTTTCCCTAGATATAATTCACTTACATGCATAAAATTCAGAAGCACCACCAGCAAGGTTTCTTGCTATTGCCTTGGCAGAAAAGTTCAACAGACAAACAAAGAGAACCACCCAAATTAGCGAGCGCATCTTAGAAGCCATTAGTCTGGCACATATCTTCACAATGTGCCTAACACATT
Source organism: Gastrolobium villosum (assembly GCA_032173675.1). Taxonomy (NCBI): domain Eukaryota; kingdom Viridiplantae; phylum Streptophyta; class Magnoliopsida; order Fabales; family Fabaceae; genus Gastrolobium; species Gastrolobium villosum. Next base: position 20,005 of record JAVKPL010006524.1, on the reverse strand, counting down.
CTAATTTATAATACAAAAGCTATGGTTGTTGCTTGCTCTTTGAGCATTTTCTTTAGTCTAATTTTGGCGTTGTGTGTTTGATTATGCTACCTAGCTATTGGAAATAGATAATCACACAAATCACAAACGAAAGAGAAAAAGAGAAAGAGAATAGACACAGATTTATCCTAGTTTATCCAATTTAAACTACGTCCAGTTTGTATGTACTATATTCACATCACCCCCACTCGTTATGAGTCACTCGGTTTATAAGGAAAATATAATAGGATTAGAAAATAACAAGCTATTCGTAAGCACAAACCCAAACTACTAAGAAAATTACAATAAATTAGAAGTTCACAACAGTACCTAACTTCTATAGACTTGGGGCGCTGCCTCCCGGACCTCTGCCCGCAGAACCCTAATTGACTTTCTGCTGACCCGACAACTAATGTCCTTATCAGCATGCGAAGTATGAACCATACCAAATACCAGCACCGTCATTTTTTCTTTAGTCAATAGAACAACGCACGTTCTGTGTATTATTCTTGCATGGTTCCGCTTAAACCAAGTCAATGAGTGCCAGCAATGAGAATGCATGTTGTCATATATAGCCATTATTAATTCCTTTGTGCTTCATCATACAATCAAATATATGAGATTAATAAATTATTTAAGATCTCGTATGCGCGTATTTAAAGATTTGATAATTCACTGGTGAGAAGAAAAGGAATTGAAAGAGCTCATTCTTCCATCATTCATTGAAAAGGTCAAGTTCCAGCCTAATTAAAATTTATATTGACTAACAAAGCTATACGTAAACATCATCTAAAGATATATATATGAGATTTTATATTTATTAAAGTCAAAATCATCAACTACCGGCTTATCCTCCAATCCTCGAAATTCTCAACTCGACCTTGTTTTCAGCTAATAAAAATTATTATAAGATAAATTATATACTCAGATTAAAGGATTGTGGTATGCAGTTATACATTTAGAATCATGTATATTAATATTATATAGTGGCTAGCTGACCCTTATTTTTATACCAGTTTCTTCAACCACTATCAGCTGATATTCGTTGAATAAGTAATTAAGAAATATATATGAATTATATATTATATAAAAAATTAATTCAATCCAAAATTTCATGCCGTTGAATGAGGGTTGTTATGGAGTTGTATAAGAGACTCACACTATAGAATAGGGGGCAAGTTATATTTACAAATTTTTTTGATTACAAACTACATTATATTCTCGGGAGAATACAAATTTTTGCAAATTACATTATGTTCTCCGGAGAGAAATAGTGTAATTTGTAAAAAAATTCCAAAAAATTTGTAAACGGATCCTGTCCCATAGAATAGAAAGCTCAAGAAGAAGCAATTGAAAGAGGAAACTAAGACAAATAAAGAAAAGCATCAATCAAGGATGTCAATCCTAATGTGACAGCAATGAACCTGGACATGGGCCCACAGAAGAGCCACTAAAGGTCCAGAATCTTAATACCTACAGGTAAATCCTATAAATAAGAAGTAATCTACAAGAATGAGCATCTCTCTCTATTATTGTTATGTTGTCACACTCAAAAGTATCTAACGCATAGATACCTGAGAGAGTCCCTAAATCCAAAATTAACATATTAGTCTTTGACTAGACATCTCTGTCCCTTAGACATAAGAAGAGTCTTTTTAATGGTTTATATTAATACGCTCCCTCACACGAGTGTTCACTAAGCTTGAAGGATGGATAATGCACAAGACTTAATTGTAGGATCGCTTAACCTTTCAAAACTCCTAAAATAAAATGCTAACCTCATGACTCATAAACTATCCATAACTGACAAATTTAAACCCATTAAAATAGCATTTAACATTTTCTTAACATTAATTAATAATTAATCGTTTATATTATTCTATAACACACTTCCTTCAACCCAAAAGTAGTTGTTTTTGAGAGTCTTAAGCGTTGATATTACACGGAACTAATTTTTGGTTTACTTGTGTTTTATTTAATTCCATTAGAAAGTAAGTGGCGATGAGTATCGAACTTGGGACCTCGTGGTCATTTGAAGCTTTAATACCATGTAAAAAATAAATTCAATCCCAAAATTTAAACTATTGAATAAGAACTTTTTTAATGATTTATATTATTCTCCAACAAACTATATCATATATATTAGTAAGCATGTCACACAATTATAATATAGTAAGATGGGCATCTGCGTGAGTATAGGTACTCAAAAATGAGGACAAAAGATTACATTATAGGGCCGCAATTGCAGTTTGGCAAAGGATCAATTTCAGAACGAAATGTAATAGCTGGCTAGCCGCATACATACATATATATATATATATATATATATATATATATATATATATATATGGGTTTTATAAGAGTTATGTTGTAGAAAAATTGATTGTGTGTTTGATGTTATAGATTTTATTTTGCATGCCGAATATTTTTTTTTTTGCTGCGGGCCCCACAAAACGTTGTGTGTGTAGAAAAAATTTTGTGGTCATGTTAAATGATAGATGATAAACCCTATATATATATACATATATATATATATATATATATGGTATTACACTATTACGGATGAGTATTTGTAAAGAACCTTGGGATACACCACCCTAAAAGCTAGCTCAAAGGGTGGGAGTACCCAAGGCCTTAGCCTTATAAAGGCCACATTAGTTGCTCTTCAATCAATGTGGGACTATATATCTCAACACGCTCCCTCACGCAAGAGCCCTCTTGGCTTGAAGCGTGGATTATGCAACAGGCCCAATCTTTGGTTTACCTTTTTTGTGCTTCCACTTTTAAAGTGGGGGCGGTGAGGATTGAACCTCAAGCTCTTATACCATGTAAAGAACCTTGGGATACACCACCCTAAAAGCTAGCTCAAAGGGTGAGAGTGCCCAAGGCCTTATAAAGGCCACATTAGTTGCTCTTCAACCAATGTGGGACTACATATCTCAACAGTATTTGTCAATGAGGCTGGGTTTGAATCTAGTTAGTTGATGTGAAGATTTTATCAGTGGTGCAATTTGTAATTCCTTTCGGAAATCATTTAAAAGTTTGGAGCGTTTACTATATTCCTAATAGGATACTAACGTCTAATTAATCCCACCTAAATTTTCATTAAAAAAAAAAATTATTCGAGTACTTTAAAATTGGTGTAGAATTCATAATTTTTTTTATAGTGAAAAGCAGCTTAATTACTCTTTATTTATTAGTAATGTCATAATGTGTTATAGTAATATGGGGTAGGATATTGTAACAAACAAGTATTGTGTTACAAACAATTTAAAAATTTACCGTTAAATTGATTAAAGTTATAAAAATTAATTTGATGCATATAAAGCCCTCTTTCTTCCCTTCTCTCTCCCTATACGCTCTGCGCATCACCTCCGCACTCTTCCACGAGCTAGGGTTTCCGCTGCCTCTGCCCATCTCTGTCGCCACCGATGCCCATCATCACCGCCGCCGATCCAAATCGAACAACACAAAAGAATCATATTTTTTCAAACTAATTTAATAATTAAATCATTTTATTCCAACCGATTCAAGAACCAGATCATTTTTTCAATTCAATTAGGGCTAAAAACTAAACCATAATTATTCATGGGAATGTGAAAAAAATCAAATCAAAAATACCAACTAAAAGAATTTGATAAAGAAGAGACAGACACATATGCAAGTAAACCATTGGATTCGTAGCCTTGGTAAAACACCACCTTCTAGGAGAAAGACAATTGGGACCGGAGAAGCAGAGAGTGATAAGGGATAAATGGCGATGGCAGCGGCAGTAGAGTGCAGCAGCGGCGATGGCGAGACAGAGGATATGGGCAGCGGCGCCATCACGTGTCTGGCTATGGGCGATGGCAGAGCGTATAGGGAAGAGAGAAGGGAAGAAAGAGGGCTTTATATACATTAAATCAGGACCGTCGGATAATTTAATCAATTTAACGGTAAGATTGGTGGTTGTAACATTGTTTGTAACAATACTTGTTTGTTACAATATCCTATCCCTAGTAATATTTACAATTTAAAAAAAAATATATTTAAAAGCCATGTTGTGTGGCATATAGACAAGATACTCCTTGCAGCCAGCCTGTGGACGTTGACTAAAACAAGACTCTGCAAAGAATGCTTTAAATCGTTCCCTCGTGACTATTAGATTGGACATAGTATAACAAAATGTTAGGGAATATCACTTATGTATGGAAAATATTTTGTTGCTCGAGATAAAATCTATTTCGGTAATTTTTATGCTTCCAAAGAATTAATCTTCGGTTGTCGGATACTTCATCGGTTGTCGGATACCTCAATGAAACTAAAAAAATGTTAGGGAATATAAATTAATAGGATCGGTGGATTCAAATGTAATTCTAATTATAATGGCGAAACTATGGGTATCCAGTGAGCGTTTGTGGTTATTCACCTACAAGTAAAATAATTTTTTATTTTTGTGTATATATAACAACCCATTACTAGGATTGTTCTAGATGAGGGATTTGTATATATTTATATATGTATATATATATATATATATATATATTTTTTACTATTAACTTACTATTAATTTAATCACCATTGAATCAAAGAGAGAGAATTTTAAAAAGTTTTTGAAGAAAGAGAAAATATTGATTCAATGATAATTAGATAGGTAATAAGTTTTTGTTTTAAAAATTTTTTTATTTTTAAAAATATCACTTTTTTTTTTTATATTAGGTCGTATGTAAAATAGATATTATGATTCTATAAATTACGGTTCAACTATTTTATTTTCTTGTTTTTCATACCTTCATTGGTTAACTTGCGTCAATATACATTCCCGCCCCTCCTTGTATATGAAATATGCTATTTTGTCCCATTAAACATTAACATTATAAAAATAGAGATGAGTTGGTTATTTCTAGCCCTGTAAATAGGTTAGGTTATATTAGACTTTTACTTAAATATATTAGATTTGTTTAAAAAATTATTGGGTCTGGTCTGATCTGTTAATCTGTGTAGATCCCAAATTATAGATCTAATATATCTATATTTAAAAAATAAAAGACTTGATTTAAGCTTGTTAGTCTGTTTAAACTAATAAACATTCAACAATTAAAAGAACAGCTAAAATAATATTACGTTATTATTCAAAAGTATTAAAATAATAATTTTATTTATTTTATTTAAAATAAAGAATATGATATAAGTTTGCCTATAAGCTTATAGGCCCGTCATGTACAAAAAAATATATGACATGTTTTCTAAATAGATTTTGTTAATATGCCAAAGTCTAATATAGGATAGGCCGTAGGCTCCTGTAAGCCGGTTTAACCCATTTACACCACTAGTTATTCTTAATACATATCCAAGTATTTTTTTAATCCATATGAAAGGAAGAGAAAAACCTATAAACCAACTTTCTACTTTATAACTTGAGTTTGAAAATGAAGTGTTATACATGATATATGCAACTCTGTCAGCATCGATTTTCAGAAAGTTCCAATAGAATTAAGAGAATATAGTTTCTCATGTTATATAATATAAAATTGTCTCATGGACATATAAAAAAGTGAATAAGAGTTAAAAAAAGAAAAAAAAAATAGATCTCACCCAATTTTTCATATACACACAAACAATTTTATTTAATTCAAAAAATGAGAAATTATATTCCCTAAAATCAATCATAACCTGAAACAACAATAATTCTTGGTAAAATGATGAATTAGTTCAGTTGCATGTTAATATCAAATTAAAAAGCTAAGTCAAAAATAAATAAATAAAAAGAGTGTAAAAGAAACGGGTAACCATTTTAATTAAAGTAGAACCAATAGCCTCACACATCTATTTTTTTCTTCCCTTACAGTCTACAAGCAAAGACATGATTGTTCAAGAACAATATATTGTAATCATTTCACGTAATTAAAAAGAAAAAAAAATTCACTGATTAAAATGGGACATGATCCGTTTACAATTTTTTTGGAATTTTCTTACAAATTACAATATATTCTACCGGGAGAGCATAGCGTAGTTTGCAAAAGTTTGTATTCTCCCGGAGGAATATAGTGTAATTTGTAAGAGTTTGTAAATAAAAAAATTTGTAAATATAACATGTCCCGATTAGAGATAGTACATTAGAAAAAAGTATCCATTTCAACCATATGAGACATTTGAAATCTCCATTTCAAGCAGCTGAGCTATGCTTCGCATGGTTGGTCTAGATTGAGGATTTGTTTGCAAACATGAAAGAGCTAGATTCGCAATCAATGACAATTGCTTCAAAATATTGTTCTTTGCAGGAGTTGAGAGGCGCGGGTCTAAAATCTCTTTGAAGTTTATCTTTTGATCATTAGAAGTTTGTATATAGGAAACAAGATCACCAGGGTGCTTTCCCGTAAGAACCTCAAATGCCAAGACACCAAAACTGAACACATCACATTTTTCAGTCACTGCCATTGTGTAAGCAAGCTCTGTAGCACCAAACAGATAGTGAAAATTAGCCAAATTGCAAACAAACAAGAAGAAAATTGCATTTGTTACGGGGAAGAATCAGTTTATAAACTTTTTTTACAAATTACACTAAATTTGATCAGTTATACATTCTTAATTTGTATATGGTCAGTCAGGCATAGTATAGTTTCTAAGAGTTTGTAAGCAAAAAGTTTGTAAATATAACCTTCCCCTTTATTATGATCACAATCAAGTTCTCAAAATTAACTTTTTTTTTTTTTGTATAACTTGGAGGTATCCCCGTTCAACCTCTTCCCTATAGGCTAGCTCCTTATTGGAACAATGGTATATTGAGCTTCGCTACCGGATGAAGGATGAGACTAATCTCTCGTTCGAGGAGGGAGACACATCCTCATACCCCAAATATTTTCCAAAAATTTGCCTGACTCAAGCAAACCCTTGGGACCTCAGTTGCTGAGCTACCCTTTCGGGTTAAATTAACTTTTACTTTGATGTTATCAAGAATATTATTTTCTCTAATAGAATGATGAACCAGAAAATCCACAACTTTAGATTGAAACTAGCTATATTTACTTTTACCAACATGGTGAAAAATGAATTTCAAACTTTTAAGAGTCAGAGAAGCTAACCTGGAGCAGCATAGCCATATGTGCCAGCAAATGATGTCCAAATAGGCGAATCATGCTTCAGAAACCTTGCAGTGCCAAAATCTGAGACATGAGCTTCAAGATTGGAGGACAACAAAACATTCTTGCTTGATATGTCTCTATGAATTAAAGGTGGAGCACAATCATGATGCATATAGGACAAAGCGCTTGCTACACCTTTGATAATATCAACCCTATAAGACCAATCTAGTTCTAATGCATCCTTTTCATTTCCTAGCATATCAGATAAGTTCCCTCTATCCATATACTCATAAATTAAAAATGTGTGCAACCCTTCAGAGCAAAATCCATAAAGCTTCACAATGTTTCTGTGGCGTGTTTCTGACATGGCTTGTATCTCACTCTCAAAGGTTTTTATGCTCTCAATGTCTAAGCTTTCTTCATCACATTTCAACTTTTTAACAGCAAATACTTGACCCCCTCTCATCACTGCTTTGTAAACTTTTCCCAGTGCTCCCTCTCCAATGCAATACTGGTCGTCAAAGTTCTCAGTTGCTTCCATTATGTCTCCATACACCACTCTACCATTGAAGTACCAAATTGAAAATGGGTTTGGTCTCTTGAATGAAGGTTTTTTTCTTGAAACTATTGACTTTCTCTTGGAGAAAAAGAAAAGAATCCCAACTAACACCAATGAAAGTAAAAGGGCACCTCCCAAAGAAGCAACAAGGGGGATCACAACCTTGTTTTTGTTACTTTTACCAACAGGTTTAGTAAGAGAGTCATTACAAGGTTGCAAACCTTGTACATTCCCACATAAATCTCTGTTGTTGCTCAAATCAAGAGGATGAGAAGAGTTGAATATGCCACCTTTAGGAACAGGACCCTCCAAATGATTGTAGGAGAGGTTAATGGCTGACAAGCTCAACATTTCACTAAGGGAATCAGGTATAGTACCTGAAAGATTGTTGTGAGAGATATTCAAGCTTATCAAATTTGAAAGCTTACCAAGATTAGCAGGAATTCCTCCTGAGAGTGAATTGTAACTCAAGTCCAAAAAATCTTGTAAGGCTGCAAGATTTCCAATTTGGTAGGGAATTGTGCCATTCAAGTCATTGTTGCTCAAATTTAAACTCTGCAAGTTTGAGCAGTCCCCTATTTGATTTGGTATTGGCCCCATTAACATGTTCATTGACAAGTCTAAATTCCTCAAATTAGAAAGCTTTCCAATTTCAGCTGGCACAACACCAGAAAGCTTGTTGCCACTCAAATTCAAATCATAAAGGATGGAGGAATTTCCTATCTGTGGAGGAATGTTTCCTGATATTTGGTTGGAGGAAAGGTCAAGCTCTTGTAATTGGTTCAACTGAAAAATCTTCCCTGGAATGTTTCCACTCACTGCATTCCCAGCCATTCTGAGTAATTGCAAGTTATTGCAGCCACCCCAATTTGCTGAGAGCTCACCTTGGACCCTATTATAGCTGAAATCCATGTAAGTGAGGTTAGGATATACTCCAAAATCCTGATCTGCATAACCTGTGAGCTGGTTGTATTCAAGTCTAACTCTATATAAAGCTGGGCAGTTTCTAAGGCTTATTGGAATTGGACCAGTGAAACTATTGTATGCTGCACTGAAATTAACAAGAGTGCCACTTTTGCACACTTGTGGTGGCAATTCACCACTAAAGTTGTTCTCAGCAAGATGCAACACAATCAATGAAGAAAGGTTTCCAAATTCTTGTGGCACAGTACCAGTCAAGTTGTTGGTGAATAAGCGAAGATCAGTTAGATTGGTTAACTTACCAATACCTGGGGGTATTGTGCCTGTGAGTTGGTTTTGAGGCATTCTAAGGATACTCAATTGTGTACAGTTTCCAAGAGATGGAGGAATAGGTCCATAGAAGTTGTTACCATCAATAGCTAGCACTGTCAAGTTTCTTATGTTCCCTATTTCATTTGGAATTCTACCACCTAAAAGGGTGTCTTGGAATAGGAGATTTTTTATACTAATGAGACCAGTTTTTGGCTTATCAGTTCCATCAGGAAATAAACTAGGGTCTAATATTCCTGTTATATCATTCCTTGAACAATCAAGCTCAGAAACTTGAGTCAGATTGGATATAGAAAGAGGTAAAGTACCATTGAGATAATTAGTGGAAAGATCAAGATATTGGAGTTTTGAGAGAACACCAATGTTTTCTGGTATAATGCCAGTGAGATTGTTTACTTTGAGATCAAGACGTAGAAGGTTTGGGAAAACAGATAAGTTCAAATTTTCAAGGGTACCTTCAAGTCCAGTGTATGCCAAGTTTATTATAATAACACTTTCTTGAGAATCACAAGTAATACCTCTCCATGAACATGAGTTGTTCTGTGTTGAAGAGATCCATGAATTCAAGATTGATTGGTTAGGGAGACTTTGTTTCCACTTGAGAAGTGCCTCAGCTTGTGTTAGCCCTGAAGTGCCTTGAAATAGACTCAACAAAACCACCAAAGTAATTGCAACTTCAAAGTAGCCATAAAATCTTTGGTTGTTCATGGTTCAGAAACTGGCTTCTACACCTGTTTTTTTCTTATGTTTAATGAAGAGTTGTGAGCATGTATATTACTATTTGCTATTTATTTAAATTGGAATTTGATTCCTATCTTTCCACCATTTGACAATGTCTTTAGTCTGTCTCAATAGCAGATTTGGATAGTTGACTCTATGCATTTGAAGAGAGGATTGGATTTACATATTTAATATGAGCAAGGTCTTATTTGAAACGTGAACTATTATTACACTGCATTGAATTAAATAAAGTCGTATTTTATTTGTTAGTTGTTGCATACAGAATGATGAGTTAGAAAAATAAAATAAAAAATATGCGATTATGCCACTTGCAAAGATTTCGACGACCATGCTTGCCGTCCTGGACCTTCCATGTGCTTTATTTGTTTAACTAAACTAAAAGTGGTTGAGGATTGTTTATTTTAGTTATTTCTACATATTTTTGGAGACAAGTTTACACCAAATAATAAAGGGTTTTTATTTTATCCTTTAACATAACACAACAAATTTTTCTATACATACAACATTTTGTGGGGCCCACACATTTTAAAAAAAAATAAAAAAAATATGGCACGTAAAACGAATGTCTATAACATTACACAATCACTTTTCCTATGACATAATAAACATAAAACCCAATAATAAATGGGAAAAACTAATCTCCAGCACAGACATCGTTATTTGAACTTTTTTTTTTTATAATTATCTGGGTCCATCACATGATTGTAAGAGTGGAATAAATTTTTGGTACTACTATTCTACTAAAGATTTAGTACATCCCTTTTTTATAATTATCTGGGTCCATCACATGATTGTAAGAGTGGAATAAATCTTTGGTACTACTGTTCTACTAAAGATTCAGTACATCTCTCCAATGAAAATATTACATGTCAGCCAAAAACAAATTTTTTTCTATCAAAATTTTCTCTCTCTGATGTGTACTGCTCTGATTGATGAGATGCACTGAATCTAGGTACAACAGTAGTACCAAAGATTTATTCGTAAGAGTGATAGGATTTTATAATTATGTGGGTCCCAGCACATGATTGTAAGAGTGGTAGGAGATATCTTCTCTCCTTGGAGATTAATAAAGCCCATAATAAATAGGCTTTAATAATTCTCATGTCGTTAGATTTATGCTCAATTTTGTTTTAAATTTTGGCTTGACGTTGATGTTGACATTAATTTTTTTGGAAACAAGTTGGGGTTTTTAGTTCAGACTATATATATCAATATATAAATGAATAAAACTAATAATATAATAAAATATTTAATTGAAAATAAATCCAAATAAAGAGGAAAAAAAAAAAGAGAGGAAAGATTAAGAGGGAAAATAAATAAATAATTTTAGATGAAGTAAGAGAGAGAGAGAAATATGAATCTATATTTTTTTATAAAATTATTTCTTGAAATTATTTTCTAGAATAAGAATATGAAAACAAATATTGTTTGATAAACTTTATTTTGAGAATAAAGTTTGAAAAGATTCAGTAATTGTGATGATGTCATCACTTTTGAGAGAATTAAAGGGGTAAAATAGAAAATGAATTAAAAATAGGGGTAAAATAGAAAATGAGTGTGAAAGGAAATCCGAAACTACTTAATGGTCTGGGACCATAAAATTGTTTTCTCTCCTTAACAGGATAAGCAACTAAATTTATTTTAAGAACTAAGAACACCCAAAAATTTGGTGACCTCTCTCACAAACTCAGTTTTCCTCTATTTTTATTATTTTTTAATTTTCATTTTTATCCCCTATTTTTAAAAAAGAGTCACTCAAAAAATGATAATCCAGGAATATAGTAAATACTCTCGATTAATAAGATTTAATTGTGACATTTTTTTAAAAAAAAGTCACCCTATATCATATCAATAAATAATTTTCAAATTTGTGGCACAGTGTTTCATGTTCCAAACAATACTTTTCTTAGTTGGAATTTTATAATTTTGAATTATGGAACGAAGTTTAAATATTTGTCCATCCATAAGTAAACAAAACAGAATAGGATTTGATCTCTGTTTTTTTTACTCAAGTATTGGTAAATACTTTTTTTTTGGTACAAAAAAAAAAAAATCTTATACTATTGTACTTAATTCTTTAAAAAGAATATTTGGTACAAAAATTCTCTAAATGTACTTAATTCTTAAAAAGAAATCTTATATCAATTTAATTATTCAATAATGTAAAGTGTTTTTTTTTTTCGGTAAACATGTAAAGTGTTACTACTGTAGTATTTAAATAATGTAAAATATTTTCAGACACTCAAATTAATTTATATGTTAGTGTTCCATTATATTTATTTTTCTCGATAAAACAAAAAATGAATTAATTTAATAATGATGAACCGGTTAAAATAATGGAGAAAGATTCATCTACAAGTTTGTTTTATAAATTATATTAAATATGATTGATCATATATTCTTAATTAAAATATAATTAATTATATTTAATATAATATATAAACATTTATAAAAAAATTGATAAATAGAACTTTCCACTGTTTAAAACGAGAAGAATATGAATGCGCTTAAATAAGAGAACAGCGTGTCAAACTAAAAAAGTAGTTGGTGAGAAATCTATTGTTCCGTCGTTGGTAAAAAAAAAAAAAAAAAAAAAAAAAAAAAAAGCAAGGATTAAAGTCGCTGATTAAAGAGAGAATTTAGTTTAGACCGGGTAAAATTGGAAAAGAAAAAAATAACAAAGATTAAAAGATAAAGAAAAAATTAATATTATGAGAGAGAGCACTGAATCATTAGTGGTCGTGAAGCATAAAATATATTTCAGTGGTTAAATAAACAAATGTTTTTCTTTTGTATATAAAAAGAAAAGTCGCCTGTCAAATAACACTGCTACACGTGGATTATAAAAGTCAGTCATTCACCAACTATGACACACGCACAAATTTATTTAAATATTAGTCTGTCAGCATGAATTTATGTCAGACTATTGACATTTTAATATTTTCGTTTACATTCTTTATTTTTTAATTTTTATGATGCTTAACATATTTTTATTTAAATTTTCTATAAAATATTTTTATTATTTATGTCCCACCTTAGAATAACAATTTTGTGAAAGCTTTTCTTTTACTATACGGGGTATGATATTCTTACTACTCATTTTTTCTACTACCACTTTAATCATCATTGGATTCAAAAAAAGAAAAATATTCTCTCTCTTCATTCAACTTTTCGTGTAATTCAATGGTGATTAAAGTAATAGTGGAATGGTAGTAGAAAAATAGATAGTAAAAATATCGTACCCCTTATTATACACCTTAAAACTATGGGTTTTATATTTCTTATTTAACATGAGAATTCAAACTTTCCTACACACCCTTCGATTTCCGTGCTGACATAAGTCGTACATCTAATTTTTTCTAACACATGAATTCCACATAATTTTTATCTCTACAATACGAGATTTCAATTCTGATGAGAAATATAAAATCCTAAAACTATTCGAGTAAAGTGGTTGCTAGGTTTGATGGAGAATATATAGGACAAGGGCCTGGCTTTGTTGTTGTATAAATGGGATCTCAATTAGAAGATTCTATGAGGACAAAAGCATTTCTAAGTGAAACTCTCTGTCGGAGAGGAACTCATATACAATGCAAAGTGTATTTGTGATAAAAAAAATTATAATATTTAATTCTTTATTAATAAAATGAAAACAAATTTATAATTATTAATTATATAAACTTGATATCGTCAGTAATAATTTTATATTTCTCTAGAGGAAGGAAATTATTGAGTGTAGAGCTAATCATATACAAAAGAATTTTTTTAGAACTGAGAATAAAAGATAAAATAGTTAATAAAGAATTGTTCTTTTTTAAGTTTTAAAAAAGATAGAAAAAATCTAAAATATAAAAAGTGGGAATAAGCATAATGGAATGCCAATTAATACTCCTAACCCATGCATATGTTTTTTTATTATTTAAATATAAGAAGCATCAATCTCTTTTGTCAAGCCGAAAAACGGAAAGATTCTGCATCCAGACGAGTTAAGAACCTGTAAATTGAATGTGATCATGGTATATTCAGGAAATCAACGAGGTCTTTTCTTGTGAATTAGAACAAGAAAAAGAAAACAAGTTCAGCATTTAATCGCAGAAAAACAAAAAAAAAAGAAAGAAAAAAATATGGCACGCAAAACGAATCTTTATAACATTACACAATCACTCTTCCTATAACATAATAAACATAAAACCCTACAAACAAACATGAAACATGCCAATAGTCAAAAACCACCTACGAGAGCCGCTATCACTACAAGGATAATACCATTAAAGAGGGAATTTAGACTCATTCACTCATACCAAACATAAACTAATTAAAACTTACATTTGGAGTTCATACGGAACATCTTTATATTTTTATCAAAAGTTAATCACACGTGATACAGGTTTTGTATAAATAGCATTAGAATGTAAAAGATTATAAGTGTATACCAAAAAAAAAAAACATATATAGTCCAAAATCCAAATGCAAGTAGCATTATCCTTCATATTATAATCAAAACAATTTGAGGAAACCTAAGTTGACTTGTGTAAGACAAGGACTGAAAGTTTAACTGAAGAAAAAGTTGAGAATTATCAACATTATAAATACACATAAACAATAGATCCACAGGCAAGTTTCTAGGCACAAAGCATACATAAAAATCATCTTGGTTGGAAGTGCCCGAGATTGAGAGAGAGGACAGAAAACATTCAATCTTATTAATTACAAAATGGTTTCTTGTTTTAATTTTCTTTCACTGAACTTTAGCAACATTGCAAAGCGTCTCTTTTGGTGGACCGATCATAAGCCTCAGCCTCAGGAATCGAAGTCTCGTAAGTTTTCTGCTTTCAAGGAATTTCATTATTAGTTGGTTTCATGTCTCCAAATCGTGCACTATTTCATCAATCTTTTAAGGAGTATCGGTGCTTCTTAGATATCATCAATCTCCAAAATATTTTTGAAAGCATATTTGAGTTTAAATCAAAATTTATTTCACAAAAATGTGTCCAAAATTAAATTCTGAAGTATACAATAATTTCTACTGTTTCCAAAAAAAAATAAAAAAATAAAAAAATTCTACAAATCAGATTTGGCGCATATATATGCATCTGAATTTGGGTAAATTATTGGGTAATTCATTCCTTCCTGCTAAGCTATCCTATAAATTTTAATTAGATATTCATATGTTATATAATTTAGAAAAATACAGAATAAAGGTGAAAATCAATACAGCATGCATAAGGAGCGTTATGCAAATATTTTGAATTTAATTATAAATTGAAATGTCTGTTTTTGTTCCTTTGCAGCAGCTTTAGAAATTCGACAACGAGACGATCCTTGGAATCACAACTATAGATAGGAATATGCAGCAAAGTCAATCATATATAATGACCACTCCCTGGGATCAGTTACTATATATCTCTTCAGATGTGATATACTTATGCGATAGTTTTAGGTTTTAGTAACGTGAGGTTTAGTTTAGTTTCCTTCTCTAAGGTAAGTTTTAGTTTCTATTTGGCAGAAAAATTATATCATCAATTATTGAAGTTCAAAGTTGTATTCTGTTTTTTTCTTTTGCTTTTGGTGCTTAAAAGTTGTAATCAATTTGTTGTAGCAGTAATAGTTTTCTTTAAGGCATGTTCTTCTTTCTTCATCAGGAACAACGATTGAGATAACTATTGTGTAAAGTTCTGTATGTGACTCCATATATGAGTATAAATGAAGGAATTTATTATTCTCATGGTACATAAAATATAATTTATCTCCTACACTCATAAATTCAAAATGGGTCTTACTTTATTTTTTTCTCTCTTCTCCTAAAAATGGATCCCACTTACACCGATGAGTGTGTAGGAGATACTACTTATCTCCTACTACATAAGAAAATTATTAGCCATAAATGAATTGTAGTTTAAGTTGAGTGGCCATTTAAATTCAAACAAGAACAATTACTCAGAGTGGTAAAAATGTAAAAAAACCCGGCCAGTCCCGCCGTGGAAATAAATTAAGCATCTAATTGTGAGATGTAAGTACCCTTTTCAATTTGGCTGAAATATTTCACTTAATTTAATTTACATGCCCAATTGAAAAATGTTTCTGTACCAAAAAAAAAAAAAAATGTTTCAAAACTTATATAGTAGTAATTGAATTAGATTGAGCTTGAACTAAAAATCTCATTAATTCACTCTCCTAATTTTTGGCAAAGAACCAAAGCTCAAATGTCTTTTTCAAGAGTGCTTTTATAAGTATTGAACTTTCAATCTTAATTGGGGTTTAAATAAATACTTTTTTTTATCTATTTATCGATTATATGATTAATCCGGTTTAAACGCGGTTGGACATATTATAGAGGGCGATGGCCATTCTCCATTCCTAGGGCTCAAGATTTTGGAGTTAGATCAATCTTAATTACCTCTTTAAGGTGAGTTGGCTAGCTCTGATATTCACATAAGCTTCAACTTTTGTAGCCGGATATGAAACTAATCTAAAGGGGGGCGGGTCATGAATAAATATATATATTTAAACCTCTCCTAAATGTGGCATGTTGGGATTGAACCGAGATTCTTTCCTTTCTACTTACTCAACTCTCTTGCTACCACCATTTGCTGGCTCAAGAAACCTCTTATAAAGAGTACAAGTTCCTTATCACTTGAACCAATAATTGTTCAAACAACCACTTTTGAGCACCGCAAGCTTGCACACGTTGTGTTCCTTCTTTTCTTTTTTCTTTTTTGATAAATGTTGTGTTCCTTCTTTTAATTTTTGTTAAGAACGCATATAATAAAGCAGTTATTTAAATTTTTGATATATGCACAAGGACCTGATTTCTCATGTCATGGGTGTTGAAAGTTAACAACTCGCGCGGGTGGCAACTTTAAATTTGTTTGATATAGTAGATTAATCTTAGGGTTTTATAAGAGTTATGTTGTAGGAAAAATGATTGTGTTATGTTACAGGGACTCGTTTTACGTGCCGGAATTTTTTTATTTTTTTTGGTGCGGGCTCCACAAAATGTTGTGAGTGTAAGAAAATTTTTGTGATCATGTTAAATGATAGATGATAAACCCTTAATCTTAAAACGCATGAAAAATCAATTTTTACGGTACGAAGATATTAGTCTCATCTAGATGAGTGGAGATAGCTATGAGAAACAAAAAAAAAGTAAACTCCGAATTTATGTTATATAATATTGTTATTTTATTTCCTTCCGCAGAATAAGATTAGAAACCCTAAAAAAACCTTTTTATTTTTAAAATCTTCCGATATTACATGGTGATAATATATTTTCCCAAAACTAATAAAATATATCGATCGATGCTAACATATGCATATGCATGTATCTTAATTTCTCTGGCTTCAACGCCTTCTCTATCTTTCAGCTCGGGCTTTGGCCTGCTTTATTAGTTGTGCCCAGAAGCCTTGTAGTTATGACAACATGGATTATCAGCAGCAGAACCGCCAAGTTCTCTGCCTGTTAAGGCCACAGAGAAAAAGAATCCAATTAAGAAGGTTACTTTCCAATCGACATATATATACAATTATACATCGAATTCAATTTAAATATAATTAGTTAATTTGGACGAATATATATATAGGCAAAATGAATTATCATGTGATAGGACCCTAATTAGGTTCGGTGCATTCAAAACATTATAACTATGAGGAGGGATATTTTTACTACCAACTTACTATCTATCTAATCACCATTGGATCAACATTTTCTCTTTTTTTTCAAAAACTTTTTAACATTCTCTCTCTTTGATTCATTGGTGATTAGATAGGTAGTAAGTTAATAGTAAAAAATTTTGGTAGTAAGTATATCCTCCCTCTATAACTATATATCACGGATAAGACATAGTTATAATATATTAAAGTTGTGATTTTTCTTTCTCTTCAGAAATTTAACTATGTATTACGCATAGTACATAGTTATAATATTAAAATTATTTTTTTTCTCTCCTACATCACCCGACAACTGTATGAAAAGTTACTAAAAGCGAGAAATAAAGCAGCTTTAGTATTATAATTATGTACTACTTATAATACATAGTTAAAATTCTGAAAAGAAAAAAAATATACAATTTTTTTTTGATAACAAAAAAATATAATTTTAAAATTATAACTATTTACTACACCTAGTACATAGTTATGTACTACACGTAATACATAAGTCGTAGATCCACTCATTGTATATCTGCTAAACTTCTCCAGCTACCACTTTAGACAAGGTTGACTGCATTAGATTTTTTTTTTTTTTTAAAAAGTTTTTGAAACAAAAAATTGGCTTTTAACTTTTCCTTTTTTTGAGAAGCTAAAATATTTTTAGCTTCTAAAAAAAAGCATGTTTTTGCCTTTTTATGACTTATGCTTTTTTTTAAAAGCAGTAATCCAAATGTACTTTACAATAAAAGTTTTTTTCTTTTTTTTTTGAAAAAAAAAATTAATTTTTAACTGAAAAAAAGTTAATCCAAACAGGCCCAGAAGTATGACCGGTTATACTTAATGCAATTTGTAAAAAATAATTGTAAACGGATACTTCCCCAATATATATATATATATATATATATATATATATATATATATATATATATATATATATATATATATATAAACCAACAAAAGGAAGGAGAACGCAATCAAATTGAACCCATGTCTTCTGAGGTGCCAGGTTACTTACGTGTTATGTGATCATGATGCTGAAACACCCGAAGGACTCTTGCTGCTGCCACTTCCATTGAGAAGAGAAGTACAAAAAGCAAAGCGTTCAATATAAGCTTCTTCGTGTAAGTCATCATCTTCAAGCAAAAAAGAACGGTGGTGACTGGTGCAGGGTCTGTATATGTGAGAAAATAATCGCAACTCGCTGTAAAATTATAAGTGCTATGTATATATATATACACACAGAGAGAAAGAGAGAGACCTTTCTCGCAGTGAGAGACGAAGACATAGTCATTGACAAAAATAGAAGTTTGAATATTATAAGAGCCTTTTTTGTCAACAAATTTGGCGGACCGGCACCTTCTATAAATGATGAAAAATATAAAAAAAGGTACGAATTAATTTTTGTAAAATGACCTAAAAAAATTAAAAATGAAAAAAGTTTTATTATATTTAATTTTACCATTTAATTATCTAGTTTTTAAATTTGTAACTATAATTAATATGAGACATAATTTGTAATAATCTTATAAAGAACAATAATAAAAATAACAAGAGTGCTCACAATTAAGCACATACATACGTAAATTATTTTTTATTTTGGAGAACTAGAAGTCTTGTTTATTTTAGGGTAAAGTATGTGCCATTTTAAAGAAGGTAAAGTTGTGTCATTTTAAGAAAGAAAAAGAGATAGATAAAGAGGGGAGAGAGTTAACCAAAAAAAAATAAAGGTGTGGGTCCCACTTCTTTGTGAGAGTGAAAGGATGTAAGTTGAGACATTTAAAAGTATAAACATTTTTTCCTTTATTTTATAACGTGATCATCTGCAAAAAAAAATTATAAAAGGAAAGGACCAATTCGTTCGCCTTGATAAAGTTGGCAGATATCAATTCATCAACTTCCCCTCTATATTTTTATAATATGTTGCAATTGTGACCTTTCACAATTTATAATTATTTATATGTAGTCCGTTCGTTACCGAAATCTCGTCTATTGCATAATGGTAATATTATAGTTAGACTTAGACATCCACTCTTTTAAATTTCTCAGGCGATTAAACCTATAATCTTCTCATCCGTAATTTATGGGTTAAATTGAAGTGGTCACCTCAAAGACTTTAATTTTGGAACTGAACCACACTTTCTTTCTACTTTACAATAAAATAGTGTTCGTGTTTGGTAGGGATTTTTGGGAGGGATATCTAGGCAACTTGAAATGGATTTTGATCTTGATTACTTTGCTAGAAGAGTTAACAAAATTTTAGGTAGGTGAATCGCTTGCCCAACCAACACGTTTTGTGTGCAAAATTTCTTTGGAAGCTCATTCGAATTTGTTGATGAAATTGTCCCCGTTTCAACTCTCTTTCCTTGTAAGTCGTGTGTCTCCTCCAATGGGGCATCGAAGGGATTATGCATGTATTTAACATTGTTCTTATTTCTCGATTGAAACCATTCCAAGCATCGAAGCATTTTATAAGGTTATTTCTCGATTATACATATATGTATGCAAATAGCAATAATAACTTTCAAATATTTTACAAGGTTATTTCAGTCATTTCAATCTATTTTCTCATCAATATTTTACCTTTAACCAAACATAGACTCAGAAGATTTAACCCAATTTTTCTGGTAATATTTTTACCTACCAAACAACATTTTTTTAATTTTTCTACCAAAATCACTTTCTAACCATATGCCTAATAGTTGTATTTCTCTGGTAAAAAAAAAAATTC